>JADKLZ010044437.1:0-12129 GCA_021533235.1 Biomphalaria straminea
GCTCTCTATCACAACATGATACAAACATTTAATACAGACTACATTGTCACCCTCTAGCACAAAGATTTAGTACAGACTACATTGTTGCGTACTAGTGTAAAGATTTAGCGCAAAGCTGCAACACGAATACAATGATGAAAACCTATATAAAAGTTACAAATAAATATTACACGGGGTAGAATTGATTACTCTTCCAGAACATTAGATATTTGAATTTTTTTTTTTTTTATATCTAATCTTTTTACATTTGAACGTAACATTTATTTAAAGCTCGAGGCGAAATTTTTAAATTGTCATACGAGAAGTAACATTGTCTTTTTGTGTAATCATTTCGTTTGTTTTGAAATTAGCCAAGATTGAGCTTTTGTTCACTGAATCATTCTCTTTTTCTTTCAGTTATTTTCCCATCCGGCATAAGGGCTTAATATCAAGAGAAAACCAACGTATTATTCACGCGATTATTTAACCAGCAATCTAATACTCGTCTCACTACATTGACTTCACTTGTGGAATTGAAAGAGAATATACACGCATTGACTTTAAAGAGAAGATAGCCTTGTCGACAACTCATCAAAGATGCAGCAAGACGTGAAAATCAAAGAGGAATGGTTAGGAACAGAGGGATCTCAAAAAGCTCCATCAAAACGAAAGAGGAAAGGCGATGACCCAGACCTAGATGAAGCTTTGTATCAGTGGTTCTCAGCCTTGTCGAAACAGGGCGATATAGTCAATGATGCATTGTTAAAATCCAAGCTAGAAGAATTTGCTCACGATATGGGCCGTATGGATACCAAAGCAACAGACAGTTGGTTGAGTCGTTGGAAATATAGATATGGCGTTTGTTTTCCTGAATCTGAGGGAGATAAAATATTAGGCGGCAGCTTACGTTTGGTAATTTTTTTAAAATATTTTTTATTGTACTTGTTCTGATTATTATACTTTTAATTGTTTTCGATAAGAGCTATTATTATTATAGCTATATCACTGAAGGGTCTTTTGTAGCACTGTCCTTTGATTCTTTTATTCACTTTCTTTAATAACTCGGTAGTTCGAATAATTACTGAGGATTGAAAAGCTTTCTTAAGAAATAGAAAGAATGGAGACAAAATGAAGCCTTCTTAGTTTTTTATATATCATTTTTATTTTTGTTTATGCTAGCTTTGAGATTGACTTACCAATTTTTTATTGTGTACAATTATTATTAGTTATTTTTGTTTCAAAATGCATAGCTTCTTGTCTCACTCTGGGGAAGGATAAGCGAGAGACCTTGTAATGGATGTCGTATCTATTTTGATTCCATTCGAATGAGTATGCAACATAGGGAATGGTGAGAACCTTTCTTAACACCTTTCCAGTGGGAAAAATTCATTTCCATTATACAAATGATTTCAACGGGTATAGTATCTATCCTTATGGACATAGCACTAGCGTGGTAGTCACTAGGCCATATCTATGTTTCAATTCTGGTCTTTGCTAGCTGAATAAAATAAATATATTTTCTCATTTTAATCTAAATCTTACCATGTTGTCTGGTTTTATTAACACATAAGGTAGTATTTTACTGGTAGGCAATCTACATATGGGTTGTATTTTTAAATAAAATAAAACTCATTTTTACTGTCAGATAGATTTCTAAGCTTATTTCCAGATATTATGATCATTTCTCAAAATAAATGACTTTGATTGTAATGCCGCAGTTTCCTCTTTCCTACTTAATTAAATGTTTAGCAGTAGACTCAATAAATTAAGTTTTGATGTTTCCTCTTCTAGATGCCCAAAGGAAACAGGGAGGTGTACTCACTCCTGATACAGGAAGTTCAGAATCGAGAGTGTCTGTATGTGCCGACACACCCACAGTACAAAGACAGGCAGAAGTTGGAGTCAGAGTGGAACGAGATTGGCCAGATATTAGGAGTCTCAGGCGAGTCTTGTCAAAAACCTTCTGACATTGTTGTTTACTCAGTATTACATAATTCTGATTACCCAAATGTCAGCCGTAATAAATTTTGAGAATAAATTATTGGCGAAATTCCAGCGCGCAAACCGCACGACCATGCAGATATTTTATATTAATTTGATGTTTGTTTTTCTTTTTCTCCTTTACCTGTTATCTGTTTAATTTTATTATTTTTTTTTTTGTAAAAAAAAATTTCAAATCATGCATGGGAATATTGAAATGTTAATGTTTTTTTTTTTTTTTTATTCTACTTTTTTTTTTCTAAAAATTCGTTTATTTGTTTAAAACAATATTATTTATTCAAAAAATGTAGTTTCCCTTTCAGACCAATGATACAAACCTGGCCTGTTTCTCTGGCTGACGGTATACGTCACCAGCACAATGACCAAACAACTTTACTTTCCCAGATAATGCCAGACTTTGTAGGACTAAGGGATGCCCTAAATTCAAAGCTTTTACTAGGATTTGAACGCTAACTCGTCTGTTAGGAAGCCTAGTGCTTTACCACTCGGTCACCATGCCCCCTACAAAATTTAGATATGAAAAACTATGTTCTCTTTTTTATTAACAGTCTGTGCTCTAATATATATACATACAACAAGCCAATACATTTTTCAATGATGAACTCTTGTGTTGCTCCCTGTTTAGGTCATGTAGCCAAAAAGACGTGGCAGAACTTAAGAAGTTCCTACACACGATGTCTGGCTAGTGAGAAGGCAAGCTTGGCGGGCAGTGGTAGAAAAACGACGTGGTATCTGAAGGACCAGATGGAGTTTCTAAGGGAATACATGTCCACCATGTCTGCTTTGGATGTCGGCCGAAACCACAATGGCTTTGATGAGATTGGTCCATCCACTGAAGAGCTGGTGGACAGCTACATCAAGGAACAAGAGAAGGAGCTCGAGGAGTCTACAAATGATTCAGCTTCTTCATTCTATCATTCTCCCAATCCTATTTTACCTCCTTCACTGAAGAGACTTAAACAATCCTCATCTTCCTACTTGAATGACTCGGCCTCGCCAATGGTGGATACTTTGGTAAGGCTTTTAACCTTAGAATCTGATGATGACCTGGTGTTTTTTAAAGGACTTCTTCCATCTGTCAGACAGCTTACGCCAGCGAACAATCGTAAGTTTAAGCACTCTATATCGAACTATCTTTTTGAAATGCTAGAAGCTCAAGAGGCAGATCCAGCAGAAAAGATTGCTGAGCCAATTCTTAATCATCAATAGTTATAAATCTGTAGTGATCCGTACTTTTTTTGTCTTTTACTCTAGCGTTTTTTTTAGGCTGTAATAGTTTATAATATTTCTGATGAGAAGACTTAAAGAGTCGATGATTAAATGAAGCATTGTTTTATTTCTTTTAGTATGTCTATTTACCGAAAGCTAATTAAATGCAATCAATCAGCCAGATTCAATATAAAGAATAATACTATAAACAAAATGAAAACGAATTTCTCTCATTTTCTATGGAGAGATTTTGTTTTAGCTCTCGTCACTAAGGTTGTTTTTTTTTTTCTTTCTCCTAGATTTTTTATGATGATGACAGTAATTACTAAATATTTTGAGATTGAGTTTTTGTGTGTGTGCTTGTTTGTAAACTTAAATATGATTTCTTTCCAGACATAATCTTTAGAATTCATAAAATAATATATAGCTTTATAATAATTATAATAAAAAATATTTTTTAATAATGTAATCACCATAGCCTTATAGAAAAACCGGATTATCTTAACTAGATGTTCAGAAATATAATATATAATATAATATGGTTCCATTTTTAGAATATCAAAAAAAAAAGAAAAAGAAAATGTCTTCTATGTTGAGTAAAAACTTCGCTAGGTTACTAACATGCATATAAATGTCTGATCGATATTCTTAAATTAAAACAATTAGAGAAAAAAAATCTTCAACCTTACAATCTGGAGATCACGAATTTTGTGTTATCCTGTTGAATGATAGAACTCACACAATGTTGAAGGATGACAGAAGATATGTTGTAGATGACCAGTCTAAATGTGATTGTGTAACGGCTGTCTACGAGTCCTGCGGTATTGGGATAACAACAATACAGAATTGGGTTACTTGGGTCATTGTGCTATTTGCCATTTTTTAATATTTCATTGTTGGTCATTTTGTTATTGAGACAAATAAAATATATTTTTTGTTAACTTCTTTCATTATAATTCGAAGATTGTATTTGAGTGCATGCGTGAGGCTGGGTTTTTGTAAATAAATATAATTACTACAAATCTGACAATATGTAAACTTGTCTTGTATAACTCGTACATCGTTTACACGCTAGTGAGCCCTGACCTATATAAGTCTACATCATCTACACCCCAGTGTGCCCTGCTTTCTTGCTATCCAGTTATTTTATGAAAACCTCATAGTAGTGAGAAGCACACCTGAATGAAGTGGAAGTTTGAGACATTGTGGGATCACTAACTTACAGATGTTTAGACAGATAATTTGGAATTTTCGATAACTTTCTATTTTATGTTAATGATATGAAAGTTCATAGTATAATTGTGTCTCCCAATCCCAGTCACAATGAGAATTGTGAATAGAGACAATTGAATGCAAACATCGTCTGAAGAGAGGAGATGTACATACAATTTTGTATTTTAATTAATAAATATTTCAAACTGAAAAAAGTCATTGGTTAATATGCATGACTGAATGCATGACGCATAGGACGCAATCATCTTCTTTTTTGAAGTAACGTCTGTATTGTATAAGAAGAATAAGAAAAAAAAAGTAAACCTCAAAACATATGGAAGAATCATGAAACATAAATAAATGTTTATAAGTTGCATTAGCTGTGTAGAACTGATAAAATTCATTTTGTTTACTGTTTTAGAATGGACTTAACCCATGAGAAAAATATTTTGATATCTTTTCATACAAATCTTAGAGCTTTTAAAAACAAACACGTAATAATAATAATAATAATAATAATCTTTATTGTCCATAAGGAAATTTGTCTTACAATTTGTGCACTATACCAAACAAAACATTTATAACTATAAAGAGAAACAAAATGTTCAATCACCCCAGACTCAATCACAATGTACATGTCAAAAGTTTACATCAGATTGTTTCTGTTTAATGATTTAATTGCCAATTGTTTGTCTTTGCTATCGGTGTCTTGCATCTCTTATGTGATGGTAAAATCACAAAATCCTGACCCAAAGGGTGATTTCTCACATACAAACAAGCCCAAACCTTCTATGTACAACAATAAAGTTCATGGAGTATTGATAACCTTCCTATTTCCATTTGATAGTGGATGTGCAAGACTATCCAAAAACAATTGACATATGATATTTTAGTGTAGTAAAGTTTACGGTTAGGAGTCTATGTGTTAGTTATGTGTAAACTTTAATAAAAAAAAACTTCTAATATTTTGTGAGTAACCTACGATCACCTACCGGCACTTTAAACATCAAAATGTCAGCTATATTTTTATACAGATTTATAACAAAATGTCAAGGTTTCTAGTCACATAAACTTTTTTTTTTAAAGGCTAAATTAATTTTTAAATTTTAATCTAAAAAAATACATTAATCGAATCAACATGCAACCTACTGAAGTTATTTATGAATACTCTCCCTTTCTCTAAGTCCACCCACACTCAGCAAGGCGCTGAAGTAATCCCTCCACGTGCCGAGAAGAGGTTATGGTCATGCCTATCACGTGACAAGTACGTCTACAGTGGTCAGCGCCATTAATTGTTTTCCTTGTTTAGCAATCATTAGAAGAGAGAGAAAATTGAAGTTCTAGCTCTCTCTCTCTCTCCTTGCCATCAAGTCATAACAGCGCACCGAAGCAATGACACGTCCAGACATTCTCAAGGGCACGTGAAGTCTAACTGAAAAAATAAATGGAAATATCTTGACTGCTACTTGATCTTTGCTGGTTTTCTTTACCACTAAGGCACTTCTATCAACTCACTCTGTCTATCTGATAAAAAGTGTGTACACGTTATTTCTCCCACATCCATTCTCGGATCAAGTTGAAACTTTGTACAATTATCCATTGACATAGACATGACACGAATCAATGAAAAAAGTAACCAATGGGACAATTAATTACTGGTATTTTGTTGTTTTTTTTAATAGCAACAAGGGAAACTATTTCTTCAGTATTCACATCTGGGGTTTAGTCCCCTTAAATAAATGTTAGGGCTATTTCTCAGTCGTGCATTCTCTGATCAAGTCGATACTTTAAACAATTATTATTTTAACTAACTAAACATGAATCAATGAACAATAATTCTCAATTATTCAGTAATTATTTTGTTGATATCGAATAAGGGAAACAACTTCTACATTAATGGCAGATATAGTTTTTAGGTTATAATTTTTATTCTCTATTTTTGCTATTTTTTTTTAAGAATATCTTTTTTTCTTTTTTGAAGAGGTCAAACAACTTTTTCTTGTATTGAATAAATATCCTTAGGGTTACAATAAAATATAAACCCATCAAATCAACAATTGAATTGGCCAAGAGACTCTACAGAAAGCGAAAATGTTCACTTGATTTGAAAGTCTACAGACTTAACGTGGCGCTCATAACTATTACCTCATGAAAGGGAGAAAGAATGCAACCATACCTCTCTACTTTGTAATTGTCAGTTTATTACCTCATTCAGTTGCGAAACCACAATGTGATCCCATAGAAATGAGATGAATACATGGGCTATAGCTAAGATATAGTCAGAACGGTGTGATGAATACATGGGCTATAGCTATGATATAGTCAGAACGGTGTGATGAATACATGGGCTATAGCTAAGATATAGTCAGAACGGTGTGATGAATACATGGGCTATAGCTAAGACATGGTCAGAACGGTGTGATGAATACATGGGCTATAGCTAAGACATGGTCAGAACGGTGTCGCCCTCACAGGAGTTTCTTCCTCTCCTTCTATTACTAATTTAATTACATGACCGATCCAACCATTTAATAAATGTACATCTGATATAAGCTTTTCTTTTTGTTACAAAGCTTATAACTTATATGAACTGATTCTTTTTGTCTGTTTGGTAAAAAGAGATCACCCAGATACCCACTTTTTCTTCTATATCCTTACACCCAGATAACATATACATTTTTTATATTTTGGTGTATGTAGTCTAATAAATACTTGTATTCAGATGTTGGATGTATGTGGTAAGGTAAATGGTACTACAGCCCCATTTTTCACTCAATAATGAAACTGTTACTTGTTTATGTGAACGACTAGACTATGGGCTATGAGTATAGATGGTATTCCATATGTGGACATTGTATTCCTGTATAAAAAAAGGGGGACGTTTACACCTTATTAATCCCACTAGCCACTCATGCAATTAAAAATGTTCATAAACTGATTTGTTATCAAATATAAATTAGTCCCCGTTTTTTAGACCTTGCCTTCTATAGGGCAGATCATGTAAAGGTCATCTGATTTTGTTAACCCAATATTAACGAGCCTGTCATGTGGCCAGTAGAATGACCAACCGCCTTTACTTTTCACTTTACCAGTAAGCCATCACGTCTAATATACATACTATTGGTACATTTTTTCATAAGTATTCTAGCTGATGCCGTTCCCTATAAATCTTATTAGTCAATGACGGTAGGATGGAAATTTTTGTGTTAATTAAGTTCCGTCAGGTCAAATCGCGACAGTCTGGCTCATTCCACTCGTTGACGGCTGGTGCAGTACTCACGTTGAGGGGATAGCCATGTGAATACAGTCTCACATAACTACAGAAGGAAATATTCCACATCAGGAACCAGATTACTTCACACCAGTAATTGCCAGAGAAGAGTGCAACTCGCCGAAGGGAGGTAACAAGGTTAGGTTAACAAAAACATACACAGCTATACACGCTTTTTTTTTTGGGGGGGGGACTAATTATAATTGATGAGATTAAAAATTGTGTTATCTGAAATATTATTCAACGCAGTGTTACAATGAGTTTTCAGAGTGTGAACGCATATTATAAACTTTAAAATTATAGTTTAACATCGTGTCGTTTGCCACATAACGTTAAAGAAAAATATAAATATTTCACAAAATTGAGACAATACTAGTATATATCATACTGAAATACCTGTAGCAAAATCTTCCTTTGTTTTTACTTGGTCTGTCAGGTTTTACAAAGCTTTTATGAACTCACTCTGTCTGTCTTTCTGTATGATACAAATTTGTACACGTAATTTCTGTCACACCCTATCTCGGATTAAGCTGAAATTGTGTACTATTATACCTAAAAACACCAATCAGTTTACTAACTATTGTCAATTAATTATTTTGCTTGGTAACTTAAACAAGAGAAAGAAATCGTACTTGACAGATGGTAACAGCTGAATTAGTCCCCTTGATGACTCGAGCCTTAAATGAACATTTTGTATGCTATTAAAAAAAATTGAAAAAATTAACCCCCTTCTTCCCTTCCCCCTTCAGAACTTGTCTAGGCAAGTGACAAGATCATAATGCATTCAAAAAGCTTAAAGCTAAACAAAAACAATTGGTAAAAATATTTCTAATTGCACAGATTTATTATGTATAAATCGATATAACATATAATTGCATAACTGATTCAACCTAACTAATTAAATTACACTTAGGCTAATATAAGCTTTGTTTTTTTTTTAAATAAACACTAATGAAATGCTTTTATTCTTTTTAATAAGTATTTTCTCATTGTATTTTCTATGTTAATCCCAACGATTATTTTCCAGCTATATCTAAGCCTCAGTCAAATGTGGTGTTTGTGACGTGCCTATACCATACAGCTTATCGTTGTGGCATTCAACTTGGCGTGACTTGAGTAGAAAATCGTCTTAGTGAGTAGCCACATTTAGCCCTGTTGATATTTTCAGAAGGTTTACGTTGCAGCCATGGCGCCCAAACGGCATCTTCCCAAAACGTAGATCTAGTAAATGACGTGGCTAGAGCCTGACACTAGATCTTGTACGGAATGACAGTAAGAGGCTAATCCATCGAAACAGCACTGACTGCATGCAATAATAAGCTACGCTATTTCAATGTTCTTCTTGGGAGTTCAGAGATCGCGTGCTCCAAGTTTGGTTTGTGAATCTGAAGGAACTGAATAGGTTTTTTTTTTTTTGCATCCTTATTTATTTGGATTATTTTTGGATATTGTTACATTTCTATACTTATCATTAATCACGTGCGCTGATAAGATAAGTTTTAAAATATTTTTGTACTGCAGTAACTGCACACACTTGAAATGTTGAATTGCATTGTATAACCATGGTATAGGCCTAACGTACAGAATAAATCAACTTTCACGGGCCTATATAAAAGAATTATTTAAAAACCTTCACCTATCACTTAGTACAGGGTTCTCAGCCTGTGTGTCGCGACACCTTAGAGGGTTGAATGACCGTTTACCAGGGGTCGCCTAAGACCATCGGAAATTTCGGTTTTTCGTCTTTTTTTTTTTTTTTTGTCATACTTTTTTCTGTAATTGAAGCACAAATTTATTTGCTATGTAAATACATCATGGATGTCAGATTTTTACATTTAAAATTTGATTATGATTTTATAACATTAGCAAAATCCCATTTAGGGTCTACCTAGGCCTATGAAGGAAATACATTTTATGGTTGGTGGTCGTTGCCTTGTGGGGAAACGTATTAGGTGGTCGCCTAGCTAAAAATGTTGAGAACCGCTGCGACTTAGTATAAAGAATTATTGGGGCACCACACATGACATGCCGACCGTCTTCGGTATTATTGTTGCTCGAAAGGTCTTTATCTGTATTAAAATTTTGTGGTATGATAATAAATCATTATCAGAGCTCACTGATGCTACGTCGTACCATTAATTAAACTAAGTAGCTTTGTTTAAATATTTATGAAAAAATGTCGATTTATTTATGATTAGAATTTAGAATGACCTCACAAACTGGCTATTTGGCTGATAAAAGAAGTCTTTCTTCAACGTAAACTGGAGGCTGAATCCAACTGGTGACAATAGTACGCGCGCAGTAATTCCCAAACTTGCTAATTAGCTTGCAAAATCTAGGACTACGGTTATTCAGAAAGAGGTCAAATGTGGAAGAAAAGGTGAACATAAACAGCATCTGACCTAACTGACGTACATCTCATTACGTCTACGGTAGCATTGAGTGCATTGCTGATTAGGGCAAGTTATGTTCCTAGTACACTGGTAATATGAATTAATGACAGTTCTATTGGATTTGTAGCCTGCTGGTTACGTCAGACAAACTAGTTTGGAGACGGTTTTGCGACAATGGGACGATAGCATTTCCGACACATTACATTTATGTTTTTTTTTTTCCGAAAAGATAAATCAGATTTTCACTATCTTCTGTAAATTTTTTATTTGTAATAGCCGGGCAGAGGGACAGACATACGACATAGTTTTAACATCTTTTGTCTAACAGCGGCTTTTCATCATACGAGTTCGATATGCTAACAAATTTATGGTGTAATAAATATACTTGTCTTTCAGTCCGAAGGTTAATGTAGAGTGCACTATCTCACCTGGTTACAAAGTCCCAACTGCGATCTATATTTTCTAGCATAATGTGCACAATATAATTTTTTTTGTATTTGGATAGTTCGTTACTTGTGTAGGCCTATTGAATATATAATCATTTTATTATTTTAATTTTAAATAAAGTGTTTAAAAAAGTGTAAATAGCTAATGTGTTCTATCATTTTCAGTTGGACATATACATGTGTAAATATTTAATTAAATATGTGGGTGACTATGTCGATTTCAAGTGATTTCATATTTGTCCTTCTATATATTTTACTCTGTAACGACTCATCTATGTGGATGTCATAAATGGATGATCCTTTAGGTGTCTGTAGCAATCTAATTTTGGGTTGATACATTAAGCATACAATTTAAATTTAAAATATCTTTTTTATTTGTGACAGTTTTACTTTATGAGTTTCATTAGCTTAAAAAAAAAAACTAAATTATTATATTATTTTCTGAATTATGTATAGAATTTATATATTTGAGATAATTCTGTAGATAACGAGTCATTTAATTGTCGCTATTATATTTACAGATAACATTAAACATAATTAGAATAAAAACAGAAGCAACTCTAGACTGCTCTTTTCATGATCTAATGTTTCACTAATGATTTAATTTATATTCTTGTGTGTGTGAAAATCATTGAAGTTTTGACTCTCATTAAATCTAATTACTTCTCACGCGTCTATGTAATATTACAATTTAATTTCAAGATTTTTTTCTTTTCCGTGTCTTATCTGTGCTCCGATTTCAGATATCTGTCTACAGAAGCGAAATAATTATTTCAACTTGATTCCACATTTCTTTTTGTGTGTGAAACATATCTGGCCTGTTGGATTTTTAAAATGTGATATGTTCAATTTTTTTTTTTGGGTCGGTCGTCATCACTGACGTATGTATGATGTCTGTAGCGTTTTATTTTGTGAAAAAAAAAAACTAACTTAAAAATAGTATAAAATAAAACGACTCTCTCTCTCTCTCTCTCCCCCACACACACACACAGAGAGAGAGAGAGAGAGAGAGAGAGAGAGAGAGAGAGAGAGAAAGAGAGAGAGAGAGAGAGACACGATGGATGCGCCCCTCTCCCCAAAAAAATCACTCGTTTTTTTTTTCTCAAGTCCGGGCAGAATCTGATACGACTAACTATGCCCATTCTAGAGCAGCATAACCGAATTTTTATCGTACGATAATTCGTTTAGTAAGAGAGCTCGCTAGTGCGATAATAATTATGAAAACATGAGAATATGAGAAAATCTGATAAGACATTGTTATGTCTGTTATGGCTTGATAAGACATTGTTATGTCTGTTATGGCTTGATAAGACATTGTTATGTCTGTTATGGCTTGATAAGATTGTTATGTCTGTTGTGGGTTGATAAGACATTGTTATGTCTGTTGTGGCTTGATAAGACATTGTTATGTCTGTTGTGGGTTGATAAGACATTGTTATGTCTGTTGTGGGTTGATAAGACATTGTTATGTCTGTTGTGGCTTGATAAGACATTGTTATGTCTGTTGTGGGTTGATAAGACATTGTTATGTCTGTTGTGGGTTGATAAGACATTGTTATGTCTGTTGTGGCTTGATAAGACATTGTTATGTCTGTTGTGGGTTGATAAGACATTGTTA
>JADKLZ010044442.1:0-13468 GCA_021533235.1 Biomphalaria straminea
CAAACACAACAAGAAAGAGAAGGATACATTACAGTGATCACATTACAGTGGCGACCCCGTACCCGTACGCTCTAAGGGTTTGCTACGTTAACGGATCCAGACGTCTTCGTTGAAGTTCATCGTTAGTGCAGTGGTGATCACGCCTGAACACCAGCTTTATGAATTGTTACTGCAGTCATCATCGGTACAGTAGTGCTCTTCATCGCTCTTAGTCTCAGTGAAAAAACTTTGGTTTAACGGTCGACGGGTCGTTATACTGAAACAGTGATACAACACCACAACGCCTGACTCCTGTTCATCAACATAGACAACGAATCAACACAACTGTGAAGCAGTTTGACGTACAGCTAGTGCACTCATTTATCGTTGCATCGCCTTATTTGCCTGACGCCTAGATCGTCGCTGATCACGTAGGTGTTGGTAACCTGGACATTAGTTAGCCGTTAGCGGACCTGCATACAGATGGGACAACAGAAACAGTCGTAGTCACAGAAGGTCAGAGAAAGACAGTTTGCCCGCTGTCTCGTTTGATATCAAGTTAACCATTATTCACCCCTTTTCGTCATCAAGAGAGTCTACGCACAGCCGCTTGCTCAGAAGATCCGGTATTACTTTTAACGGTCGCTGCAGTTAACCTTGTTGAAGGTCAGTAACATTTCGTCACTTTATCGAAGTTTATCGTCTGTTTGAGAGTGAAGCTCTCTTACACTAACTTTCCTGGACTGGAATTGTTGGTGATTGTTGTGGGAACAGCCTTACCCACTGTTAGCCGTTATCATCGTTGGAGATCGTCGAAGGTGACCTTACCCACCTATTCATCGTTGGACTTTGAGGGTGCTATTTGTCCTGTGATAGCACATTACAGACTACATTGAACATTTCGTTTTGAAGCAGTGGACCTTATCGTCGCAGAGAACTTTGTCGTCATTTTCGTCAGCCCAGGTCATTTGTCGTTTGGAAGGAGACACTTCGTCATCATCGCAACTTACTCGTTGGACTTTTGGATTTCGTAACCTATACATTTCGTCACAGCAGAGAATCGTCGTCATCGCAACTCATTCGTGGACTGGAGTACTATAGCTTATAACCTGCATTCGTCGGAGCAGTGAATTTGAATCTGTGGCACACCTGTGGCATTACGTATATAAAGAAACTGAACCGGAGAGCATCGACAGGACAAGAGAGCTGTTGTGAAATTTGTCGTATTCGCATAACCGAACAAGGGGCAGATATAGCAAAAAGATAAGTACCTTATAATTTGTTTCTCTTTTATTAGATAGTATATGTTTAGATTCTCCCCTTAGCTTAATAGTTTTTATCTAATTGGAACGCTAGCCTAATTTAATTTAGGTGCGGTCGGACTTAAAGATAGACGTGAATCAGATAAATTCTATAACTATACGTATAGGTTTAGGATTGTAACAATCGTCTTGTTCATATAAACATTTTTTTTTCTCTTTGTCTGATCTTATATCACTTGTATCACATCGTCTTTTGTATGTATTGTGGAAAAGTACGAAAATAAAGCTACTTAACTAAGATAATTAAATCTGGATCTTATGCCAGTTTGTTCTAGGTCCCATCATTAGAAGAAAGACTCATTTAGTATATGTTCATTTATTTTAAAAAATTTTATTATTTTTATTGTTCATAATTTATATTAGATATGTTGTTTTAACTTGTCACTATATCTCGGGTAAGTTATGTTTGTATGAACTTGATTAGGTTGAATAAATCTAATCTGGGCGGATAAATTTTCATAATTTATCTATGAGAATACCTGGCTATCATTGGTGGTTTGGCCATATTTTGTGTTTTAAAACACATTAATTTAAAACAAATTTTCACAAATTTGCTTGAAATATTTAGCGGCAGAGAAAAGAAAGGATTTATATAACTCAACCAGTAACGGTAATGATTGTTTAATTATTTAAGGGCATTGATTGATTGAATATATCGAATAGACTAATCATTGAACTAGATCTACTCATCTGGATCTGAGCAGACGATAACTGGTAGTGACAGTAGACTGAGTAGAGTGGTGGTAATACTAAACCAGTTCTAATCTAGATAGTAAAATAAGTCAAATACACATAATTACAAACACTTGTAATATTAAGAAGTGAGTAGTGTAAAACTTAAAAGTTAAAAAGACATAAAACATTTAATAAAATGGCAACACCTTCTAATGACGATTTGAAGGAAATAAGGAAAAATGCCATTCAAGAAGGAAAGATGATGGAGTTAAAAACAAAAGAATTGGCGGCATATGTACAACAAATTGTGGACAAAGAAGTAGAACGTAGAAGGCAAAAAGAGGAGAAAGAAATTGAAAGACAAGACAGGATTAGAAGGGAAGAATTTGAAAGGCAGGAAAAAGAAAAAGAGGCGGATAGAAAGTTTAAAATTGACATTGAAAAAGCAAAAGCTGAAACAGCAGCAGCACAGACAAATACAACGCAAGCAAATACTACTCAGCCTCAAGCAACCACAACGCAAGCAACTCAACAAAATAATGCTAATCCTCAATTTTGGCCTAAACGCAAATTGCTAAGTTTTGAAGAAGGCAAAGATGACATAGGTGATTTTTTAAAACGATTCGAAATCAAACTATCAACCTTTAATGTACCAGAAGATGAATGGTCTGAAATACTATTGGATTTTGTACATGGTCAAGCCTTAACCATATGCCAAAATCATGACCATAGGATAGAAGATAGTTATGAAAAACTTAAAAGAGAACTTCTTAATGCTTATGGACACAATGCAACTACATTTAGAAAAAAATATTTTGAGAATATCCCATCAACACAAACTGAACCACAAACTACCATAAATCAAGAAAAAGATTACTTTAATAAATGGCTAAAATTAGAAAAAGTAGGGAATTCTTTTGAAGCTTTGAAAAACTTTATTTTGATTGATAATTTCTTAAATAAATGTGACCCACAATTACAATCTTTCATTAGGGAAAGAAACCCTAAATCAATTGATGAAATAACAGAAATGATGAGAATTTATAAAAATGCCTATCCAAATCAACCATTTTCAGAGAAAGATAAGAATAAAGTAGATTTAGTGGGATACACTAAAGAAAATGTTGATAGAAGCAGAAATAGAATCAGATCTAATAGTCATAGTGGGAATAGAAGATATAATCATAATAATGGTGAGATAACTTGTTTTAACTGTCAAGGAAAAGGTCATAAAGCATCTAATTGTAGAAGAGGAAATAGTAGGTCTGGAAGTGGAAATAGATACAATGGTCAAAATAACTATAACTACAGATACAACAGTACAGATAGAAACAATGGGGGTAATTATAGAAATAGGAGTTATAGTAGGGAATATAAAAACAGAGGTACAGATAGGGTGTGTTTTATTGGAGGGACTGAAAATAGTTTTCCAGTGTATCCAGGGTTTATGAATAGAATTCCAATAGAATTCATTAGAGATTCAGGATCTACAACATTGGCAGTAAAAAGTAAATTGATTAAACCTGATTGTTATCAAGGGTTTAGTAAGGAAGTAGAGTTAGCTGATGGTACAATAAAGGAATTTGAAGCTATTAGAGTATATATTGAAACACCTTATTTTACTGGCTATTGTGATGGCATTGCCATGCCAGAAATGAGATATGATATGTTGATAGGAAATATAAGAGGATTAAGAGAATGTTCAAAAACAGAAATAGAAGATTGGCAAAATAGATATGGGAATACAAAACAAGATCATAGAAATATAGAAACACAAAATATAACAAGTATGGTAATAACTAGATCAATGGATAAACAAGACGTAAAACAGGAAAATACAATAAATATAATAACTAGTGAGAAAGGGAGAGAACATAGTAATATAATAGAAACAGAAGTAGATAATGCAAAAGAAATAGAAAATAAAACACAGAATAACTCAGAAACAGAATTGATTCAGAATGATATAGAAACAGAATTGATTCAGAATGATACAGAAAAAGAATTGATTCAGAATGATACAGAAATAGTACCTAATTTTGCATTAGAACAAATAAATGATAATATCATTGGGAAAATATATTCAAGAATCTTAGACAAAAACAATAAGAATCCAATGGAAAAGTTCTGCATAGAAAACAAAATATTGTATAGACAAACAAAGATAGATGATAAAAAAGTAAAACAACTTGTCTTACCACAAAAGTATTGGAAAGATGTACTAATTATGTCACATGATAGCAATTTAGCAGCACATAGAGGAGTTAAAAAATGTTACAAAAACTTGTCAAAGCAAGTATTTTGGCCAAAAATGAAAGCAACCATTAATAAGTACATACATTCATGTGATATTTGTCAGAAAAGATCTAATAAAAGTATAATAAATAAAGCACCTATTCAAGAAATGGATGAACCAACAGAACCATTTCAGAAAGTTGCTATTGATTTAATAGGTCCTTTGATTCAAACTAAAAACAACAACAAATATATTCTGACAATAATAGACATGTTTAGTAGGTATCCAGAAGCAATTCCATTATCAAATATAAATACAGAAAACATCATAAATGCTATAACTCAAAAAGTGATTACAAGACATGGCATACCTAAAATCATATTGAGTGACCAGGGATCTCAGTTTAAGTCAGAACAATTTAAAAAATGGACTAAACAATATAACATACAACACATAAACTCGTCAGTTTACCATCCAGAATCGAACGGGTTATGTGAACGGTATGGGGGATCATTGAAAAGATCATTGACAAAAATAATTGAGAATAATCAGAATAGATGGGATCATTACATTAACTATGTACTTTTTGCTCATAGAAATAATGTTCATGAAGCAACACAATTTTCTCCATTTGAAATAATACATGGAAGAAAATCCAGAGATGAATTGGATGTCTTTAAAGAAAGTTTGGTAAACAATGGAAACAGATTTAATAATGACAATGAAACAACAATTACAACAGAATTAAAAGAAATATGGAATCAAGCATATAATAACAACAAGAAGTACAAACAAAATGCCCATGAGAATGTAAATAAGAAAAGACAATTGAATACATTAGAAGTAGGAAGCAATGTATTAGTCATGATAAATGATTTACATAATAAAATTGGAAAACAATGGAAAGGTCCATTTAAGGTGTTAAAACAAATTAGTGAGGTGAACTATCAAATTGAAATAAATGGAAAGATTAAAACATATCATATCAACAACTTAAAACTATATCATGACAGGGAAAAAGAAATGATACAATATATTCAGGAAGAAATAGGAACTAAGTTTACAGACACAGAAGAATGTTTAATGATAATAACAAATGAGAACCATAGTGAAAATGATATTAAAGAAATACCTGTAATAGAAACAAAAGAGGTTCAAACCTGGCAAAATATTAATCTCAATAATTTAACTAAGGAAAAGTCAAAAGATGTAACTAAAATAATAGAAGAATACAAAGACATTTTTTCCAGTATACCAGGAAAAACAAATATCATTAAACATGACATCAAAGTAACAGACTCAAAACCTATCCAACTTAAACCATATAGAATACCTTTACATTTACAAGATAAAGTAAAGAAGGAAATAGACAATTTATTAGAGTCTGGAATTATTGAACCATCATCATCACCTTATGCTTCACCAATTGTCATAGCTAAAAAGAAAAATGGGGATATACGATTGTGCATAGACTATAGGAAACTGAACACAATTACAGAATTTGATCCATATCCAATGCCAAACATTGATGACATTCTACATAAATTAAATGGTGCAAGATTCTTTACTAAACTTGACTTGACTAAAGGGTATTGGCAGATACCACTGACAGAGAATGCTAAACCTTATACTGCATTTATAACACCATATGGAACTTTTCAGTGGAACTATATGAGTTTTGGTTTAATAAATGCCCCAGCTACATTTAACAGAATGATGCATATGATAGTAGGAAATAAACAAAATGTGATATGTTATCTGGATGACATCTGTATTTTTAATGATAGTTGGGAGAAACATTTGTTAGATATAAGGGAGGTGTTTAGGATAATAAAGGAAAGTGGACTTACAATTCAATCAGAAAAGGTAGAAATAGGATTGGAAGAAATAATTTTTTTGGGACATAGAGTAAGTAATAATATGATTAGTCCTATTGAGGATAATATAAAAAAAGTATTAGACATTGAACTTCCAACAACTAAAAAACAAGTTAAAAGTATTCTAGGAATTGTAAATTATTATAGGAAATTTATTAAGAATTTAGCAGAGATAGTAAATCCTTTGAATGAATTACTTAAAAAAGGAAAACCTCAAAGAGTAGTATGTAATGAGGCATGCATTCAAGCTATTGACAGGATTAAACACATTTTTAGTGACAAATTGATACTAAGACTACCAGATAAAGATAAAGTTTTTATGTAACAACTGATGCATCAGGTAATGCTATTGGTGGTTGTTTGATGCAAAATTATGATAATTTGCATCCTATATTATATGTGAGTAGGAAACTATCAGAGGCAGAGAAAAAATATAGTGTCATTGAAAGAGAAGCCCTGGCAATTATATGGGTAATTACTAAATTGGAAAATTATTTGATTGGAAGGAAATTTATATTGTTGACAGATCATAAGCCTATACAATTTATACAACAAAAAAGTGTTAAGAATAGTCGTGTGTATAGGTGGCTTCTAGCATTACAAGAGTATAATTTTGAAGTGAAGGCTATAAGTGGCTCTGTAAATATTGTGGCTGATCTATTGTCTAGAGTGACATTGACATGAGTTAATTCTATGAGGAGAATTCCATAGAATAGTGTTATATTTTAAAGAGTGAAAACTCTATGAAAGTATTATTTTTGTACTATGTTAATAGTACTATATTGAGTCAAGAGGGAGAAGTTCAAATGTAAATAGTGTTGATCTGAGTTTTCATTCATATTATTTGTACCATGATAAATTGTATTCAACTGAAAGTGAGTATATATGTGTATTGTATCAATTGTATCTCATTATTCATCATCCATCATTGACGGTTAGGACAAGAAGGAAATTGGTGAGTGAAAGAGAAATGAATTATTTGGAATGGGATGAAAGGATGTGACTATTGAAATTGTTTACAAGTATTATAATGAATTGAATGTTTATTTTTTACAGTAAAACTTGTCCTGAAGTTGTTTTTCCATTTGGGTGTGTTGAACTGTGCCATAAACAATTGTGAACTTTGTCTTCATGAGGAACTTTGTCTTCATATGCCATGAACTGTTATGAAATATCTCAAGAAAAATGAACTGTGAAAGATGAATAAACATGAAGATTCAAGATTTTATTTATTTATTTTTTCTTCCCCATATGATGCTTTCAGTCCCTTGTAAAGACTTGGACTGATTTAGGAAAAAAAAATATTGTCATATTTTTTTTAAGGAAAGGGGGGAGGAACTGTTAGGTAGCTAATTTAGTATTGCGCACATTTTCTAGATAGTTAGTTTAGTCTTTTAGAATTGCGCACTTTTTAGTACCGACATTGAACGCACATTTTATGACGACACAGACTGTAGGGTTAGAGGTTAAGTTTGACGTAATAGGATTTCAGTTACCGCTAGGCTCTCGGGGTGATAGGACGTATTTTATCTTCTGACTAGACTGTGGCCATCTTGTAAATAAAGTTATCATTGAAATTTCATCTCGAAGTCAGCTTAGTCATTTTCAAGTTTTGTTCCTGTGAGAATTTGTTTTCTTGTTCTTGTAATGGTCACTGTCGAGCTCGCATATGTAATACATTGATACAACTATACCCAAGCATCTAGTATCCTGAAGCAACTTAGAAATACAGTAATTTACAAACACAACAAGAAAGAGAAGGATACATTACAGTGATCACATTACAACGCACACCGAAATTCTTTCACAACACAGAGCTAAGTGAGAGTCGGACCCGTCAAAGTCAAGGGACCACTGTATATGTGAATATTAATACGTTTACATTTATAAAGCCCGTAAAAAAAACAAGGCGCCGTGATAACATACCAAACATAAACAGGTGAGTTATAATGACAAAATGACCTAAACAAAAAATTTTTTCATTTGAATATTTTTGTTACATAACAAATCTTCAGGGCCCCCCCCTCCTCTTCCCCACTCCCTTTTGTAAAACATCGTTACAAATGTGTTTCCCTTTAGCCGTTACGTAATATCCGAATGTTCCCGTACTAGTGTTGATTGGTTTTAGTTGTTCGTATTAAGCTCATTGTTGTACTTTGTTAGTACTACTTGATGTCTTTATATGCCAGATAGCACTATAAGTTGATGCAATTTCAAAAAAAAATTATACGATAGATTATTGTTGTTGTTTTGGTCTGAATAAAATGTACGTAATAGCGTAGATATAGCCTAAGAGTTACATTTCTTATTCCATGTGCTAGAACTATGTCATGAAAGTGCTCTTTCTTCTCTAGTAGAATCAGTCAGGAAAACCAACGACTTAGCAGAGTTTAAGTCACTTATTAACAAGCATGGACAGAATGACAGATGAATTGCGTATCACGTAATTAGGCCTACCTTTAATTTTGAATTGACGTCTGTAATTAATAAGATAAAAAAATAAGAAACAACAATCTCTTTAATGTATCGTCTGAAATAGCCTGTCCCACTCATGCCATTGAAGACACCTAATTAACATTGATGTTTAACCTGAAGAGATGTTTCTACGCTTTAGAACAGTGGTTCCCAAACTTTTTCCGTATCAGAACACTTCGCAGATTTTGAGTATTAAGCGGAACAGTCTGCTTATTTTAAGAGAGATTAATTCATGTGGTGTCCTGCTGGTTCATTTTTCCAGTAGTTCTAGGAACATATATTCAGACCTCTCTGAGCACAATATAGGGTTCTGCGGCACACAGTTTGGGAAACACTGGTTTAGAACATTTATAAATGTCAGCTCTAGACTCTTAAGATACAGTTAGTGCAAGGCAAGTTGAAATCAGGCCGAACTTATTCCTGCTCCGAATGTAATCGGATATTCAAGGAGGAGAATGGAAGCCATCTTCGTGTAAACAAGGGAAGATAACGTTAGTGCGCGTCTTCGTGAGCCAATAGAAGGAAATCGTGCTCACCAGTGAATCTGGAAAAAGACGCTGAATACACTGAAATGTCGTTATGTAAAACAAGGCATGTCACAAAGTACTGGTCACGTGATAGAAAGTTGATTACACTTTAGCCAATAGCATGGGTAGCTGCTATCCTAAAAATTAAGTGGTACGAGTAAGTAGAAAATACAGAACTGTGGGAAATGAGTGGGCAGAGAAATATAGAGATGCAGATCTTAGAGAGGAAGTGGAGATGGATTGGTCACACCTTTAGGAAAGATACCAGCAACAGAGCTAGGCAGGCCTTAGAGTGGAACCCCCAGGGAACAAGACGTAGAGGAAGACCAAAACGAACATGGCGACGCAGTATACTGGAGGAAGCCGAGAGGACCGGAACGAGCTGGGAAGCCATCAAAAAACTTGCAAGAGACCGTGGAGAGTGGCGTGTTTTTGTCGAGGCCCTATGTTTCACAAGGAACACAATGGAACGATGATGATGATGATGAAGGGTAGCTGCAATACTTGTACCTCTCCAGCACAAGGCTACTATTGAATGTATTACGTAGGTGAACTCGAAAGAGAACCCGTCTTAACATAGTTTTAAAAATATGGAATGGGTTGCCTGAATCAGCCTAGAAAACCAACGATTAATCAGAGATAGAGTCAATGATTAACATGCATGACTAGATGGACACATGAAATACGTAGGACGTAATAATCTTATTTTTCGAAGTCACGTCTATAATCTAAAAGGTGAGATAAGTATTTCAGAATGAGTGGATATAATGCTAGCTCATAATTGTTTAGCACTTTTTAGCACTTAAGTTCTAAGCTCTTTCATTTGTAGCACATAGATATTTATATCTTTTAGTAGCTTACAGCAGCTTTTCCAAATGACATTCTTGACCTTTGACCTTTTATCTCTCCAAATTTTTTTTGTATTTTCTTTCTATTTTTTTTTTTTTAGGTTTCCTTGTATAGTGCCCTATATTTCTCCATATTGCTTCCTCTTTGTTGTATATGGTACTGTATTTTAGGTTTAAGGCAGCGTCAGTTTCCGTGAACAAACTTCTGGGGAAAACCACTGGTTCATGAACACATCTCTAAACATTAAAGCTGACCTCAGAAGTGGAGAGCCTCGCGCTACAGCACTTTCATATATGAAGGTCGAAAAATGATGAAAATTGTAAAAACACTAAAATAGAATCATTGAATTGTAAAGAAAAGGAAATGAGTTGCATTAACACTTCTACATCATACATTGCATACAGAGTAGAGACGATCTAATCTACCAGATATGGTATAGGTCTAGTTGACTAGTTATGGTCTAAGTTAAATCCATTGCAGAATGTTTTTTTCAGTTCGATCGCCCAATACATTTCCGACACAGAAGTCAAGTCCCGCCACCGACCAAAAAAAAAAAAACATCGAGTCTGACAAAAAGATAATCTTATCTTCTGTAGCTTCAGACGTTTAGGTCAAAAGGCCTTCATCAGCTACAAAAGAAATAAAAAAGACAACGAACAGAAAATAGTTTACTTATCTGTCCCATATTGTTCTCAATCAAGAGGTTTCAAAAGGCACGATATGGCCCGCAGGTAGCAAGTTAGGTCTAAAAAAAATGTCTTCCATGTTTCGGATGTTCCTTCAGAGCTGATGATACTTCCTAGTCCAAACCTCCCGCAGGACGACCAGGGATGTTTGAACCCGCAAACATCAATAAGTCCGAACAACAGTCCAGCGCCAAACCGCACGACCAGGCAGACTCACTGGTCTAGTCAACTAATTATAGGTCTCCTAAACTAATTGTCTAGTCTACTAGTTATGGTCTTGTCATAAACATTGTGGCCTGCTTTACTAATTATGGTTTAGGCCAAAAATTATGGTTTAGTCTAATACATTTTTATCTACTAGATCTTTGCAAACGCCTAGCTGAGTAAAACACGCAACTGCCAACTCTCATTGATTGTAGACTATAATGCACAAATTTCTATGTCTCTGAATTATTCCTGCCCCTGCAAACCAAGAACAGGACACAAACCTTTATATTGACACCTTAAGAGAATAAGCTCCACCCGCTCCACACCATATGTAACAACCATTACAAAAACTGTCATTCATAACCCTTTCAACTCAGGCAGAACCAATCACCAGAACTACTCAACAAAACCAACACTCTGTAGGGCAGTGTGGTACAGAGCTGATAAGAACAGCCCGCTACTTTTTCATTGCACAACTGCAGAAGAGCTTAAAGATCAGCAGCAAAAAGCTGGCCAGGTGAAGAAGAAAAAAAGCCTCTTTTTATATTTTCCCTTGCTGTCTACCAGACACAAAAATCAAACAACGAAGCATTGTATTAATAACCGGGAAAATGTTTTCTCTGGAAATTGGAAATAAATAAATACAGTGCGAGATAAAGAGTGAATTATACTCCCTGACTGCCAGACACCAGCTAGAGAAATTATTTGACCCCCCCCCTCCTCTTCCAACCTCTCTAAGAGCTTAAACATCAATATTACTTTACTATATAAGTTATCCGAAACAAAACAAAGAGGGGGGGGGAGGGGGTTGTCATAGACGCAACAAGTTCTCAGTTGCTTCACAGCTCCCTTCGTTGACTGAAAGCCCTTATACTTTAACACCCAGGCCCTCGTTTTGTTCTCGGTGTGTTCACGGGCTGAGTGACAAGACGAGACGTGTTATCCCAAAAAAATGAGAGGAGAGCGAGATAATTAAAAATAACGCTTTGACGTCATTTCCAGATATAGTGGAGTCCTAGTTTCTGGACAGCGGAAATGAAGCGTTATTACACATGATTTATATAAAGGATTAACAGTCTGGGGATTAACTTTGAACAGAAAATAGAATTATCAATGCAATCGTTTTTTGGAGTTAGAATATTGGCTGGGTCGCTCTTTTTTCGAGAAGTGAAAGACCTATGCAGACGTGGCCTTGAGGGACTTCGGACTGTAGACTCTGCCCACTGGTCATCCCTGCAGCCCTTACCTCTAGCTTATAGCCTACTCTATCCATTGGTCATTCATGTTGCCCTTTACCTTTAGCTTATAGCCTACTCTATCCATTGGTCATTCCTGCTGCCCTTTTACCTCTAGTTTATAGCCTACTCTATCCATTGGTCATTCCTGCTGCCCTTTAATCTCTAGCTTATAGCCTACTCTATCCACTCTGTTCACTGGTCATCCCTGCTGCTCTACAAAAAGAGTTTGAAGTATGACGTAATAATCTACCATTCTGAAGTAATGTCTCAAATTGTCGAGAGAATCAAAAACTTGTTAACTTTTGACTTGACTCTTCAATCAAAGTGTGAGTTTAGAAACAGAGGCTTTGACCTAATTAGGAAATTAAACCAGACTTTGAACTTATTAGAAATTGAACCAGACTTTGACCTAATTAGGAAATTGAACCAGTATTTGACCTAATTAAGAAATTGAACCAGACTTTGACCTAATTAGGAAACTGAACCAGGATTTGACCTAATTAGGAAATTCAACCAGACTTCAACCTAATTAGGAAATAGAACCAGAGACTTTGACCTAATTAGGAAATAGAACCAGACTTTGACCTAAGTTGCAAACGGAACTTTTACTTATAATAAGGAATAAAAACCAAAAGCCAAATGGTAGTAATACAAGACTCATTAATGAAATAAACAACTTTAAGCAATCTGTCTAAAAACAGACATTGGCCTAGGTAAAAAAAAACAACAGACATTGACATAGATGAAATTAGACGTTGATAAAAAAAAAAAAAAAAAACACTAATCTAGATGAAAACAGACACTGACCTAGACGAAACTTAAGCTCTCAATTAAGCTTTTTACTGACAAAATCCTAGAAGCCTTTCCTTAATAATATACATATAATTTAACAATAACATTTTTTTAATTCATTATACGTAATTTTTGATACAAAATAAAACAAA
The DNA here is from genome assembly GCA_021533235.1 of Biomphalaria straminea. Taxonomy (NCBI): domain Eukaryota; kingdom Metazoa; phylum Mollusca; class Gastropoda; family Planorbidae; genus Biomphalaria; species Biomphalaria straminea. The sequence continues at coordinate 13,016 of JADKLZ010044442.1, forward strand.
AGAAATACAGTAGACTTTTATTTTGAGTCTAATTATCGTTCATTTGATAATTCTTTAACATGATTTTTTTTTTCCATTATTCCATTAAAACCAAAAGAACACATTTCAACATTTTTTTTATTTAATTTCATTTCGATAGTTTAAAATTAAAAAAAAAAATTATTTGCAAGAAATAGCTGCCCACAGCTGGACATGTTGCGCAATTAACAACTTTGGTCTCAAGGACCTGCAAACTGAGAGATCATTTATGATCATGACCTGAATGGAAAGCAGAGAGCAGGGTGTCAAACATTTTGTTTCCCCGAGGGGTGGGGCTGGTATAAATTTCGTGTCATGACAGACATCATATTAAAGCAAAAAAAAAATACATCAAGGCCCAAGAGCTTCTGAGGCTTCATATTACAACTGAGGCAGAAGTTTCAATGGGTCGGAAAACACCGCCTCAAGGGCCTG
>JADKLZ010044445.1:1400-12066 GCA_021533235.1 Biomphalaria straminea
GAAAGAGAGAAAAATGCATAATAGGGAGATAAGAATATAGCGAAAGAGATTAACAATTTGGAAAAAGAGGAGGAGAGGTTGAGGTAGATAAAAGACAGAGAACAACGAAAGAGAGAGAGTCAATTAAAGAAATTAAAAGAGAGAGAGAGAGAGAGAGAGAGCAATGAGACAGACGGAAACAAAGCAATAAAGAGAGAATAAGAGAGAGGAGGACGGGAAACAGCGAGAAATAAAGACTTAGGGCCGGCCTTAGGTCATTGGCGGCCCTAGGCTTAGCGAACTTGCTGGCCCCAAATGAAAAAAAAAATAAAAATTAAACAGCAATACAAGAAAATTACGAAATTTATTTTTAACTAAAATTTCTCCAACATTAACATTGTGTAACAGTCTGCAAAACAAATTGTTGTGAGTCCTGTGCAAGACCCCTACCAATCGGAGGCCCTTGGCAGCTGAATATTTTACATGCCTAAGGCCGACCTTAAATTTGTAAAGAAAAAATCATTTTAACGCAAAGAGAGCGTGTGTGTGTTTAAGTGAGAGAGATGTATTCAACAATGATTAAGTGTGCTAGAACAGAGAGAGAGAGAGAGATGTATTTAACAATGATTAAGTGTGCTAGAACAGAGAGAGAGAGATGTATTTAACAATGATTAAGTGTGCTAGAACAGAGAGAGATATAACCTAAGAAAGAAACAGCAGTATCATATAACAAACGTGAAAGTAAAATCTATTATCATTTATTGTAATTACAAATTCCATACACAGGCAGTAATATAAAAGGAAGATAATACTGCTATTATAAGAAGTTTTTGTTTTAACCCTAAACACTCTTTGATATTCGAAAAAATATTTTGCTTTTTATTTAAGCGTAAAATAGGTCTTCATTATTATGCACGTAATAAGCAGATCAATTTTAGCCGGCCATTTCTAAATAAATAAAAGCATGTCCGTGTTGCCTGGTTTATTCTTATCTCTAGCAAATAGTTGTTAACAAAGATATTTGACCTCAAGACAACGTAAGGTCATTTAAATTCATCTTTCTATTCTGGGATGAAGTGTTAAGCCAGGACATAAACGACAATGTTTTTGTGGAATCTGTTGGTCCTGTCACTACCCGATACTTGAGGATCCTTGAGATGACAAGGCTCTACCTTTAACCGTCAAAATTTGATACAATGACTTCTTCGAGAACCTGGTTGTCTGTTTTGGCTTGACGTAATGTTAAAGATTTAAGGCAAGGCAGAGTAGCAGAGAGAAACTAACGCCTAAGGGGCGCCGAAGTTTATATGTTATGACGAGACGAGGTCGGCTGCGTTAACTTGATCATGTGCGAACAATGGGGAAAGAACAAAACCCGAGTCATCCTCTGTGGGACACTTAAGAACAGGCAAAATATAATTAAAAATCCTTGTTTAAAAAAACAACAAGGAAAAAAAGCATATCCAAAGGGAAAGAACTCCGCCCTTAAAGCTATATCTACCAATAATGTACAGGCTATTTCCCTTATTCATTATCTAACAAGATAACTAATTAACAATAATTAATTAACTAACTGAGTTTTTTTAAAAAATGATTCATGTTTAGTTAGGTACAATAAATAATTATTGAAAGTATCAACGTGATCAAAGAATGGGTGTAAGAGAAATAGTGTTAACAATTATTTAAAGAGACTAAGCCCAACAAATTTAGCCAATCTGTTATAACTGTAGAGTGTAGATACTAAGAGTCAAGAACCTAACAAGTGTTTCAATTATTTTAACGTCTTCATATTCTTAAGTAGATGACAGTTGAACAATATATAAGGCTGAAATAAAGCTGTCCATCTTGTGATTGGCTAGTACCTCCATCAAGCAAGGGACACAACTTTTTACGATGTTTTGTTTTTATTCCAAAAATCCATGACAGTGTGACTCTAAATTTGTTCTGCGAGGCGTGAATAGGAGTTGCACGAACTAGTGGAGTAACTTACCACATGAACTGAATTGTGTCTAATAACAAACTACAAAATGTAGCGGTAAGAAAATGGAAAGAGTTGGACTGAAAAATGGATGACCAGTGGATGATCAGTGTGAACACAGGTGTTAATTTTGTTTAATTTGACGGAACTTACTCAAAATGTCTGTTTTTAATCAGTGTCTGGGGAATAAGACAGTGTCATTATTTTAGTCACATGTTTCAAAACAGTGTTTTTCTTTTCCCTTAGCTAACTGTATTAAAAACGGGGATGCACCATATTTTCCCTTGAATTTTCTTTTTAAAAATGTCATTTATTTTCTTTTTCTTTTTTTTTCTCTTTTTCGTTAGTGACGATCAGTTTTTATGTTAAATTCTGGAACTCTCGAGGCTACAGGATGCAAGGCAATGAAAATAGTATTTTTCTGGGAAAGATTGGGTTTCAAGTGAAAGATGACGCGATTGTCATAGTTACAGAATTAATATCAGCTGTCGGGAAAAAGAACAAAAAGAAACGAGGGTAAACGAAAAATTCTTTTTCGATCATTTTTTTAAATATTGTTACGACTCTCAGATTCCTATCTCAGGCTAAACAAACAACACATCAAGACATCAACAACCTGACAACAATAGTTCCACAATAAACTGGTAATTTAATGATGAAAATATAACAGCCAATACTGGACAATTGGCACATCAACAACTACAAATGCTACACTGTACATCACAGAACTAAACTCTTCTTGTCTCTCTCTTTTTGGACACGTACATTCACTTGTGGACTCGACCAGGCCCGACTCACAGACCTGGTCTCCTCCGTGTCATGTATTCAACTCCCTGCCTACACTCTCTCTCTCTCTCTCTCTCTGGTCTCTCGTACACACAGGCTTATGATCAGATGACCATAACAGTGGTCATATTTGCGTGCAAAGTTCATGCCAGTACGGTTCTTTCCCCTTCCATAGAGCACCCTAACTGTACTACTGACCTGTGTCACATATGTCAGCTGATTACACACAGTTAACCCTTTTGCGCCGCCAATAGGGTTATAACAATATATAGAAAACCAAATGTTTGCCCAGGACAACATTGCTTGATCTTCAGAGTGGCCACTCAAATCGAGTCACATCTTTTTTTTTTAAATAAATTCCTCCTTTATAAATTTGAAGATAGGTTATATATTGCAAACATTCATATTCACATATACATATATTCATATTCTATTTATTTCTGAGTCAATCCAGCTCTAACGGGTGCCTGATGTTAGTTAGGAAAAGTAAAGGCTGTTGTTCGTTGTGCTGGCCACTTGATACCCTCGTTAACTTCGGGCCACAGAAACAAATGCTTTGTACATTATCTGCCCTGTAGATCTGAAGGTATAAACTTTACTATATGTTTTGACATAAGACTGTGAGTAAAATATTCGTACAGTAACACTTTCATCGAGCGCTGTTCATGTAGAATGCATTGTCAGAAACTGTAGCCTAGATTTCTTTTTTTTTTTTTACAACGCTTAAATCAACAGAATCTAGTAAAATGTTAATACACTAGATTTCTCCCACACCAAATCTTTGATCAAGCTAAAATTGTGTACAATCGTTTCTTTTAGTGACAACACAAGAATTAATTTAAAAAAATTACGAATTATTAAATAAACTATAGAATAGTTAATAATATTAAACAATTAAATTATTTAGATTGGTATCTCAAACAATGGCGCCCTGACTCACTCTAATGAGTTGCTGGTATAAGCTGAAATAGTCTCGTTAATATGTCTTCGTCTGAATCTTAGTGAACACAAAGAGACAAATAAGGCTAGACTAAAGAAACAATAGATAAGTATACATTCTTCCAATTTTCTTTAGCTCTCCACTAGCAGAGTGGTTACCGTGTTGACTTAAAGAAGCCTGAGAAGTCATTAGTTCAAATTAAAGCCATACCCCTTTAAAAAAAAATTCTTCCATGTAATCAGCTGGAGGATCGAACTTACAGAAAGCTTTTGAGTTTTCATAGAACAGGAAGATCAGCGAGAAATGAAGTCGACTAAAAGTGAAATTGGAAGAACACTGTGTAATTTTTTTCAGGAAACTGTAAACCCTCTAATAAACTGCTCATTTTTGTGTTGAGTCGTTTCACTTTTTTCATTGTTCATCTATCCCATAAATCCACAGGAGGGTTTCGTGGACACAATAATGAATCAGTGACAGTTCATCTGTCTCCACCGATGACGTCAGAACTGTGATCGAACAGTGCCAGTCATGTGCTGAACTTAAACCTCGATTTTTTAGGCCACCAATAGGACAATTAATCAAAGCCACTCAGCCATTCGAAAGAATAAGTATGGACTTTAAGGGGCCTCTCCCTTCCAACTCACGCAATAAATACCTGCTTACAATGATCGACTAATTCTCGAGGTTTCCCTTCGCCTTTGCGTGTCCAGACATGTCATCTGCTACTGTTATTAAATGCTTAAATGAGTTGTTCGCCTTATTCGGGCTACCCTCCTATGTCCATACCGACAGAGGTACTTCATTTATGTCTGCTGAAGTACAGAAGTATCTCAATGAAAGAGGAGTTGCTACGAGCAGGACCATGGCTTACAATGCCAGAGGAAATGTACAAATAGAGAAACTTAACAGTACTCTTTGGAAAGCTATAACCTTAGCTGTACACTCCCAGGACTTGAGTACGTCTCAGTGGGAACTTGTGTTGCAAGACGCGTTACACTCAATATGGTCACTTTTGTGTACGGCGACAAATAAAACCCCACACGAGAGACTCTTTGGATTCTATCGCAGAAGTACTTCTGGAACATCCCTTCAAACTTGGCTAACAACTCCTGGCCCCTTGTTATTAAAAAGACACACTAGATCATCAAAGTATGACCCATTAACAGAGGAGGTAGAGCTTGTGAACAGCAACCCTCAATACGCCCTGATAAGAACACCTACAGGCCGAGAGGAAACAGTTTCTTTAAGATATTTGGCCCCAAAAGAAAAAGACTGTTTCACAGAAAATGTGAGACCCCCTGTGTTGAGCGACGGTTCATCTGGGGACGCTACACCCTCGCTTCAGGACTGCGCGGAAAGCAGCGCAGAGAACTCTGCTCCGAACCCTCGTGTGGACTCGGTTGAAGCCCCGAACATCGAGGCACTAAATGACATTGTTGGTGCTGATAATGATGGTGCCAATCCAGGGGCGTAGCTAGGGGTACAGGGGCCCGGGGGGGGACGGACCTCTTTGGGGGCCCCTTGCATTTTGACTTTCGATATATGACATGACATAATGTACGCAAAAAATATATACGCCCAAAGATCAAATTGGTTCAGAACATCGGTAAACTTAACCAAAAAAAATAATCATTAAGACTCTTTTGATGAATAATACCGTTGTTTATTAGCTAAATAAAGCAGAAGTGACAAATCTCGATTCATATCGCTTCACGTGGTGCATTCTGTGCAGCAAAGACATCTATAACATCATCTGCATCGATACTTTCTAGTATTTGTGACTTCACTGACATTAAAGCCATGATAAGCCTTTCTTGCGTTATTGTGCTCCTGGGATATTTTTTTTTTAGAATGACGCAATGGAAGTGGCCTGAGTTAGCGGTATTCAGAGGATGTTGCAAGGTTTGAGCCTATTGCTGATTGTATTACTAGTTACTCGTGCATCAGTGACAACATTGAACAAGCGATTTGCCATTTATTTCATCATACAAATAGTAAAAAATAACACAGTTTGTCATCATCCAAGAGGTGTCTTGGTCCAAGAAGAAACCCAAAGGTATCCATTTTCTTTCCAGCCTTTGTAATCAGTCCTTCATCCCCATATGAAATCTGTCAGGCACTTCTGTCGCAATAAGTTTGAATTGCAGTTCTATTAACAGTCCTACTGAGTCCTACATTAGAACTCAACTTCCCATCAAGTCTTTTCTTTCTTCTGGTTGTTGTGATTACAGGGAATCCATAGTATTAACTACCTTCTTTTGTTTTTTCGTTGGATTGGGTGATCAGTTTCGTCCGTTTCTCACCATTTTGCAGAAAGCATGAATGAGTTTCAATTTATGTATTGTTTATGTGTTCTGCGAAAGCACAAAGATTAAAGCTATAGAAAAGTGTTAAAGATCCATATCTTGTTATGCTCGAGTATAGAAATACTCCGATAAGCATCACAACTACTGATGAGTAGAAGACTCAGGGACATCATTCCAACTGATCTCAAACTATTGAAACCATCGATAACTGAAAATGCAGAGACATTACTCAACGAACGACAGATGAAAAGCAAAGTGAAATACGATGCAAAGGCAAGACTACCTAAAGGTTATTTTGTCGGAGAGAAAGTGAGAGTTCGTATAGGACAAACATAGCAGAAAGCAGTTGTCATAAAAAAAAACATTCATCACCCAGATATTACATCATAAACAAACGATGGAAAAACATACAGAAGAAATCAAAGCTTTTTGAACAAGAGTTTCGATGAAGATATCTCTGGGTACTATGATACCAATGAAGACAACGAGCAGTAAACTGTTAGAACAAACAAAACAACAGTTATAGATCAACGTCTAGAGAACTTGTTGTGTCAGTCAAGACTACCAGAAGTGGTTGAATTGTTAAAGTTCCTAGTTGATATCAGTCATAAGAACATTAAAAAGAAGGATGTGATAATAACTTCAAAAGGAAGGACCTCTGGGGTTAATTTGAAAAAAAAAAGTTGAACAATTCATGTACAGTTACAAAAAAAAGTGACAATTGTTGGATCTTACTCAGCGGAATGAAAAGCTGACAGGTTTAGAGGTGATTATCACAGTTCAGAAATGTTGCTTTTGGATTTATGCCTTACAGACGTATGCGCAGGCCAGACAGACGGCCACTCATTGTGGCTGCGTTATCATAGGTTTAGCTTTTGCGTCACGCTGTTTTGTAGCCCGTCCACTTGGAATGGGGGAAGTTCCCATAGAAAGAATAACATTTTTTTATTTCACTAATAAAAAATATGCTATGATTGTGGAATTTCCTCTGACGAAAAGACATACATTTGTTTTTGTTTTTATTTATTTTCCTAACTTTGCAATTCACTCTTTTATCACTCTATAACAACGATTTGATTTTATCTAGAAAAGCCTTTTTCCATTTGATTGCGGAAAGATGAATAGAGGGGTAATAACTCGAGTGTGAAGTTAATTCTGAAATTAAAGAAGCCAAACCCGAATAACGAACAATTCTAGCATTGTTAAGAATAACTATTGGATCTGTTAGACTCGTTTCTATAAATTCTGCTTCAAGGTTAATTAGCGTAACCTTAAAATACTCGCCATTTAAATCTATTATTAGTAAAGGTAACAAGATTCCTGGAATTCCCTGTATACATGGGTGGACTTAGCAGTGCGACGGACCCTGGACCCTAGTCTTGTGCGGGGCCCTGAGCCGTAAGGGTAGACTATATATCAGTGGTCTTCAACCTTTTTTAACCCACCGCCCCCTTTTCGTATATTTTCTCTTTAAAAAATCTCCAGCGCCCCCCTAACGGACATATAATAGTAAAAAAAAAATTTTTTTTAGTGGATTGAAAGGTAAATTGTACTAAAAGAACATGTATTGATTTATATTACATTGTAACTTACATATTGTTAATTAATCTCAAATTATTAGTAAAAAAAAAAATAAAAATACCTTACAAGTTATAAATAAAATGGATGTTAATTTATAGAACACTACTAATTTTTTTTTTACATTAAAATTTTACATTTAGTCTTATTATATATTTAATAAAAAAACAATTCATCACACATAACTAAGCTTGAACTAATGGGAACCTTGTGCCTCATGCAGTTTAACAATGTTAGAAATGTCAGGCTTTAAATTAGTCAAAGCAAGGCGTAGGTCTCCTCTAGAGGCTACATCAAGTCTATTTCTTTGTTTACTCATTATGTTTGTAGCGGCACTAAATCCAGTTTCAGCCATATAAGTTGAAGGAAAATCTAAAAATAGCAATTCCATTTTTGACCATAGTTTTGGGAATTTGACAGGAATAAATCGCTGCTGGCACATCTCTTCTCTGCCTACTCTTTTGAAATTTATTTGACTGGTGATATTATTTTGTAACTCTACCATTTCTTCCTGCAAATCAACTTGAACATCGGTGACAGATGTTTCAAAAGGATTAATCATCCATGTTTCAATTTTTAAATTTATGACATCCTGGAAGCGAGTTGCCATTTCTTTCTTGAGCATTTTCAGGTGAGTAGCATAGACGTCAATGTCCTCAGGCAGTAATTCATTAGTCAACAAAGCGAGTTCTGGGAGATTGTAAAATTCCTTTTTGGAAATATTGTGGTAAAAGAGATTCAATTTCTCAATAAAAGAGACAATGATCTGCTTTGTATTGATAAGGGTTAACTTCTTTCCATGTAGCTGCAAGTTCATTCATTCATAGATCCCTGCCATGTAAAATAAATCTTTTTTAACCTTCCTCAAGTCATCGAAAACAGATAAATCTTCCTGTTGCTTAAAAAATTCCAAAATTGTATTGAAAAGTTCAGCAAAACGAGCAAGACAATTCCCTTTGGAAAACCAGCGAACCTCAGTGTATAATAAGAGTTTAACATGTTGCTCATTATTTGTTTCACACAGCTGTTGAAAGATGCGCTCATTTTTGGCATTGGTTTTTAATTTATTTACAGTTTTTATAATCAGATTTAAAGATGAATGAAGTTGTGGGCTAAGTTGTTTAGCAACAAGATGTTGCCTGTGAATTACACAGTGAATAATAAACATTTCTGGATTTTCTTTTTTCATAAAACTTATGAAGCCTATGTGGCGTCCAATCATTGATAGTTCTCCATCACTTGCACAAGCTACTAAATTTTGCAAAGGTATTTCATTATTTGCAAAAAATGTCTTTACTAAGGTTAAAACAGACTCCCCTTTTGTGTCACGGATAAGTTTTTCAAAATATCGCACATAAGCAAGTAATAATTAAGAATTATCAATCAATGTTGATTCATCTATTTGCAATGAAAATTTTCTAGTTTGAAGTTTCCTTAAAAGTTGTCACATCACTGGCCATTTCATCAATCCGTCTTTGAATCGAAGTGTCACTTATCGGTAATACTTTCAAAACCTCGTTGGGATCTTGATGCATCACTGTGGAAATTACTTCTCTTAAAGCTGGGATTATCAATTTTTCACCAACAATATGTGACTTTTGATTTTTTTTGCAATTAACTCTGCAATTTTGTAAAAGGCCTTCAAACCGTCTTCTGCTTTGCTGTTTTGTTTTAAATTGTTTGATTAGTCGAGCGTTTATTAAATTGCTCATGAATAGTTTTGAAATACTCAATGGACTTGTCCTTTTTGTCAGGATGCAAGGCATTCATATGTTCCTGAAGCCGACTTGGTTTCATCGCCTCATTGGAAAATGTTTTCATTCAAAGTAGACACAATGAAATACGTTTATCTTCATGCGATTCTATGAAACCCATATAGAGATAATTTGCTGAATACTGGCGAGTTTTTTTCTTGGTCGACATTGTCAATGCTTTCACTGTAAAATGAACATTACACTCATTTATTTTAACGCTAGCTTTATTATTTAAACCAAATAGCATAAACATTGTTTAATATTATTTATTATATAACTATGTTACTGTAGATATAATAAACTATAATTTAAAAAGCTTATATCTTGTTTATTTATCAATCTACAAACTGTTTTACGCGCTTAAAACTGTGAGCAAAAATACATACTTCCTGCTGCAATTAAAAACAAAAATAGCTATTGGTTTTATAAATCATAGAAACAAGGAATTCCCGAACTCTAAAAATAAAATGATCATTTGTCTATTTATACTTCGCCAGTGCCGCTTTGAAGAAAATGTGCTACGTTGAAAACGTTTTTCATTTTTTTTTCTTTTGTTTCTTATGTCTTATTTTGTTTCTTATCTGCGCCACCGATTGCCTCTTATGTGTCAAGCGCCCCCTTACCGCCCACTTTTGTGCCAATCGCCCCCGTACCGCCCCTTTGGCTCCCAGCGCCCCCCAAAATCTCGAAATCGCCCCCAAGGGGGCGATATCGCCCCCGTTGAAGAACACTGCTATATATAAACCGTACCACATCACGCTAACGGGCTAATCCGTCTCTAACGCTGTCATTGGCCTCCAACAATAACAATTGATTATGTCCGCTTTTAACACTGTGAGCCTTATTTTTATTACAAAACAGAATATTACTTAGGTAGGCCTACTGTTTGCCTACTGTTTATACTTCGTTGTTATTGTTCTGCATAAAAGATTTCCTTTGAAGTTTAAAAAGTTTAAAAGAAAAATACTCCTATGGCCTCAAGATGTCTATGCACAGAATCATATAAAACACTTAGGCGAAAGTAATCAATCCAAAGAGTTTATTTTGTATTCAAACATCGAGGTCTAATAGGATTTTATTAGGAAAATGTGTAGTGATCAAGTTTTTTACAATAAAATCTCCGATCGCGGGGCCCCCACAGGCGCTCCACTTGTCACCTCTAAGGCCGCTACTGCTGTATATCATACAGTTTTATTCGTGGCAACAAAGAGAGTAATACTCTTTGTTTTTGCTGCAAGAACATGTTTGATCTCTTTAATCGGCAACAAATCTATAAAAGATTTGTATTTTAAAATGTTAAACTAACTTTAAAAAACAACAACTTTGATCTCTCTGGGAAAAAAAA
>JADKLZ010044509.1:0-10052 GCA_021533235.1 Biomphalaria straminea
GGTCAGTTGTTATTATCCCCTCGGTTGATATGACAATGGGGTATATTGTTGTTTTAGAAAGCTTCCATAGACGCTTAATCTCCAAGCCTAGGTTCCCATATTTTCGTTGTTTTTCTAACTCAGTTTTTCTTAAGTTGTAAGATAGTGGTACTGCAATGTCGATAATGGTAGAGACTTTTTCCTTTTTATCGATGAGCAGCAGATCAGGGCGATTAAAATCAACTGTTTTGTCGGTCAAAATAGGTCTATCCCAGTACAGCAGATAATCAGTAGATTCGAGAACCTCTTGTGGTGAGTATTTGTAATAAGGAGGAGTATCCTTCCCGATCAAATTGTGTGTCAAAGCCAAGTGCTGGTGTATTAGCTTTGCAACTTGGTTATGGCGACCTAAGTAGGCAGATTCCGATAGGGCTGAACATCCTGCCATTATGTGTTCAATTGACTCACCAACATTTCCACATTTTCGGCATTTGTCAACAATATTGAGTTTTAGGATATGTTTCTCGTAATTTTTTGTCCTAATTACTCTGTCCTGTATTGCTGTAACAAAGCCTTCAGTTTCAGGGTAGAGATGACCTGCTTTGAGCCACGCTAAGGAAGCGGTCTTGTCAATGTTGTCCCCATGTAATAAAGCCGGGAATTTTCCGTGGAGTGTTTTTTCTTCCCATTGACGAATCCCATGCCCTGCGTCGTCCAGTCCGATATTAACATCAACATTGTGTAGGTTCAGAGGGGTCGCATCGGAGTCGTACCTGCGTAGGAAGGAAATTAGTTCGTTGCTGGAGGCGTGCAGTTTTGATCGTATTTTTGATACTTGCATCTTACACAGTTTGAAGATGTTCTGCAATCCACGGCCTCCATCCTTTCTGGGCAGGTATAACCTTATGGTGGAGGACTTGGGATGTAGGCATCGAAATTTGGTTAATAATTTCCTCGTGAGCCTGTCAATGTCATGTAGGTCGGTGTCAGTCCATTTGATGACGCCGAAAGTGTATAGGAGCACTGGGACGGCCCAACTATTTATTGCAGTGATGAGGTTACCGCCAGACAGTTTTGTATTGAGAATTTTATTAATTCTTTGCTTGTATTTACCAAGAAAGTCCTCTTTTAATTTTTTATGGTTTATCTTGGCATTCTGGTTTATCCCAAGATATTTATAAAGGGAGGCAGAGTCAAGTTCCTCGATTCCTTCACATGCAATGTTAGTGTTGGCTGCCTTGCCCTTTATTACGCTTATTATACCGCACTTATCTAAGCCAAAAGACATGCAGATGTCATCACTAAAGCGTTTAACTGTTCTGATTAAGGTGTGCAACTTTTGCTCGTTCTCAGCATAGAGCTTTAAATCATCCATGTATAACAGGTGAGACACACATTTTGTACATTTAGTGTCAACCCTAAAGCCGTTTGTAGTGCTATGGAGTAATTTAGATAGTGGGTTTATAGCTAGGCAGAACCAGAGCGGAGATAGTGAGTCACCTTGGTATATGCCTCTTCTAATGTCCACAGAGCCTAGATTATAGCGATTGAGGTGTAGACTTATCTTCCAATTATCCATACAGACTTTCAGTAATTGCTTTATTCTTGGGTTTATTCTGTGAATCTCCAGGGTTTTCAGCAGCCAATCATGCGGGACTGAATCGAATGCTTTTTTGTACTCGATGTAGCACATGTGCAAGTTTCTTTTTCTTCTATAAGCTTGGTGCAGTACAATACCATCAATAGTTAGCTGTAATTTACAGCCCATGGACTCTTCAATGCAACCTTGTTGTTCCTCTGCAAGTAGCTTATGGGCAGAGCAAAATTTATACATTTTATTTTTTAATAGAGAAGTTAATAATTTATAGACAACTGACAGACAAGTGATAGGGCGATAGTTTGATGGTTGATTCGGGTCACCTTTTTTGGAGAGTAGAGATGTTCTACCTTCAGTGAGTTCTATCAGCATTGAAGATGGTTCTGATATTAACACGTTAAAACTCGATGTTAGTGGTATATGAATGGCTGTAAGTTTTTTCAACCAATAGTTGTGTATATTGTCAGGCCCAGGGGCAGTCCAGTTGTGCGTTTTCGATATAGCTGTTGAGACTTCCTCAACTGTGAAATCCTCATCAGGCATTTCTGGTATTAAGTTATTAGTAGTTTGGATTTCGTCGATCCAGTCAGCCTGTACGTTGTAATGTAAAGGGTCGGACCAAAGCGCTGCCCAATAGTCGATAAACGAGCCGTGTTTACTGCTGTCAATTTTTGGAATTTCGTCAGCATCATTATTACTTAGTTTATGAAAGAACTGCTTTCTATTGTGTTGAAATAGAGCATTGTGCTCTTTCCTCTTAGTGGTTTCATTGTAGCGTTTTAACCTAGCTCCCTTTAGTTGAACTTTCTGTCTCAGCGTATCTTTCAAACATAAGAGTCGTGTGTGGCAGTCACAGTCCGTCAGTTTGATTCCATTAGTTCTTAATATGGAATTTAATTTTTTGAGAATTTTTGCGGAATGGTTATTTCCTAGGTATTGTCCAATTGTGTCCATTTGGCTCCTCAGCTGATTTATAGTATCTTCAAGGCGCTTTTTCCATGCTGGCACATGTTTTTTTGGTCCCTGTTTAATTGGACCAAGCTCGAAGGTCTTTTGTCCCGAGAGCTCCGTGACAGCCACAGCAGCGCAGTATGTAGCGAGGTGTATCTCGAACAAATTTTTTGGTGTTTCAAAATAGTTTATTAAAACTTTATTTATTTCATTAATATAAGTGTTTGTCTCTTTTTTGACATTTAGCTTAGGGATACGAGGCCTGGAGTTGAGATTAATGTTTCTATAGCGGTCCATGAGAGTAGAGAATTTTGACTGTAGCTCATTGCTTATTGCCGACGTTGAATCATTCTCTTGTTGGTTAGGTGTTACATTAATGTTTTCATTGGTCGGCTGTGTGGGTGTGTCACTTATATTTGAGATTAGCTCTTGTATCTGAAGCTCATGACCGACTTCCCTTCTTATCATGTCAATTTCTGTAGGGGTTAAATAGCATTTTTTAATTATTACAGAGCGTCTGTCTACAACATTCTGCTCTGTAAGGCTTAGATTGGGATATAATTTGTTGACTTCCTGGAAGAGTTTTTGCCTGTAGCCTGGGAGAGGTGTATCATCACAGTTGTTTACACGGAAGAACGATTTGATAATATCTATATTCATTTCTCTCGTCCATTTGATCCTTTTGGCTCCTCTTGTTCTACCGCCAACAGCACCTCTCAATTGTGTGGGGTGCGAGTCAGGGAGTAGATCGACCTCTTGTGTTTGGTCGTGAGGTTGCGAATTACCTTCTGGAAACACTCGACTCATTGGTGAATAATAATATATTTAGACTCTACCGCCTGGGTAATTTATTCCTTATTCATCATTGTCCTGAAAGAAGCAATGGGTCCGTTCTATTTCTTCTCAAAATAAAAACTAGATCAAACAGAAATGAACGTACATAAGTTTGATTATTTTGATCTATTATCTTCGTAGACAATCCTTTAAGATCTAGATCTAGCAAACATGGAAGTGACGCAGCAAATATGGCGACACTAGTCTAGGATCATAGACATATATAGACTGGAAAAAGGAAGTAAATTTATGTAACTTGAAAAAATGTATATCCATTGTATTCGGATTTCCGAAATCTGACAATTTGCACGATCTTTAGTCTTAAAGATTAAACAAAACTACACTTCCTCCTTATTTACGCAGCATGGTGTGAAAGAAAAATGGTGTATCCAAATCCGCACTATTTTCATTCACAAAATGGCATAGATAGCATAAATAAATATACACTGGAAAAAAGAAATAAAGGATTCAGTCCTTAACTTTGAATTAGTGAAACTAGGGATTTTTTCAGCAGAATGTCCAAATAAGCTAAAAAAAAACAGTTTCAGAACAAAAAATAAACATTATGATTAATTGACATTACAGTCACGCTAAGAGATAAAAAAAACACAATAGTGAAAATATTGCAATACTTATATAGGTTATGGCTGAAATAGATATGAATACTTAACTTTTATACTGCTCATGCTGTATAGTATAGTACACTAATTTGCAAATCACAAATGTTCCCTTCATAAAAATATCTTATTGGCCAGTCTATACTTATTTATGTCTATGTCTAGGATATATAGTTCGTCCATCGTGGTTCGATGATGACCACTTTGTCATCCAGTGGGCTGAGGGCTTTGCACTGGGGTTTTGTGCCTCCTCATGTGGCTGGTGAGACCTATGCGAGCCCGGAATGTTCGGCCGCACTCTGGGCAGGTAATTCCAGCTGGAGCTAGTGTCGTTTGCCTTGCTTTCCTTCTCTGGCGTTTTTCTTTCGGATAAGATATTACTCAAATTCGAAGAAAATCTTCAAATTTGGTACATGTAATCACCCTAAATAAATACAAATATACAACCATGTAACAGTACTTCATTATTTGTAACGTCCTGAGTACAAATACTTCTTTCATCTCGCTTAAAAGTGTACGAAGTCAAAGAGAAGAGAAACACACCATAGCTTATTATTATTATTATTATTATAGCTCTTATATTGCGCTATTTTCATGCTTATAGCAGGCTCAGAGCGCTTTGGTCCAATCTCATTTGTGGACCAGTGGGGGAAGTGGGTATGTAGGAGTTGGTTTTCCGTGCTGCCTTTAGGCGCTCAGTAAAGCTTTATGGAATAGAAAATTTAGAGTTAAAAAATCAAGTTGGAAAAGTTGGAACTCCAGAAATGTATGAACGTTACGCAACAAAAGTGGACAGCTTTCAAAGAAATTCCGCGATTTGATTCGGCAAATGGAATAATCTTCGAGATAGCTTCAGTGAGGGCATTTGGAGAACGGACTATCGACATATTCGTGCGAGAAATCTTTTTTTTTTTATGAATATAATTAAAAGCACAGTAAGAAGCCAACTAATAATTGTAAAGTTAGAGTCGTGTTTTAAACTAAAAACAACAAGTTATGAGCCAAATGTATCCGAACTGTCTAAAACCATGCAAAGCCAACGCTCTCATTGAATATGTTTGTTCAATTCTTTGATATATAAGTTCAATTTAGAATTTAAGAAAATGTTTAACTGCTTTAGTTGTTATCGAAATAAAAAATAATTATGTAATAACGCCACACACACACACACATATATATATATCATTTAATTTGTTGTGACAAACACTATTTATATATCAATAAACAGATTATTTTTAGTAAAACAAATTGTGCAAGTACTATTTATGGTTGCAAGAAAGATGTGCGGCTCTTTGAAACTTAAAAATTTTGTAAATTGTAATTTTTGGCTCTTTCGACTCAAAAGGTTGCCGACCCCTGCCCTGGGCGAGCGTCATGTGCGGGGCCCTTAGCCGTAAAGATATATATATATATATATATATATATATATATATATATATATATATATGCCTTTGAATGGTCTAAAATATTATGATGTCGGAATTTCACTTTCTTTTCTAGTTTACGAGATCTTAACGGGACCGACGGACAGACATTCCACACAGAATTTATAGCGTCTTTTCCCCTATCGGGGACCGCTAGAAATACTCCCGCGTTTTTTTTTTGTTTTTTTTTTCAACACGTTGACACGGATTTTCCACGGCCGCACTATGTCTATGCACACTAGCCAATAGGGAAAAAAAACTTAATACGTAATCGCCAAACTTGCTGGAAGTTGATTTGCCAAAATCTCTGTACAAGCACATCAACTGGTGATACTGTTTATATTCGAAAATATTATACGTTTATGAAATTAAACAGCCTACTGCGAAAATCTGATCTTCGCGTGCGGTCTTAGAACGTCTCACCAGCGACAGTCGAGAACACACTGTATAATTGTTTTATTTCAAAATAGGTGCCGAAATTCAGTGATGGATTGCGTAACTTTTAACTACTAATAAATTAACATTAAACGCTAAAATACAAGAAAGTTAATAATTTTTCCCCACATTGAAAATAGTGAAGTACGCCGTACCGGTGTGACGGTAAAAAAAAAGCTTTGATTATTTTCATTAATAAATCAATTTGTCAAAAGTTGCATTTGAGTAATACAAATGTTATAATAACTCTTTCATATACAATTTTTCATAATACAAAGAGTAGTCCAAACTTTATCACTACACATTTACCTAATTAAATCCGATTAGACGTCGTAATTTATATGCGAAATAAACGATTAGGATTGGTTGCTTCCACTTGTGTGTTTTTATTTTGAACTGTTAAACGATGATAGCCTCTTATACTCGGCTGTCTTTACCGAAACTGAACGGTAGCCTATTTCGAGGGCCAAAATGTAAGTTAAGAGCTTAAATGGCAATTGGTATAATAAATATACTGGGAAAATATTAAGTAACAAGTCCTTGTTTATCATCACTCATTTAGTTTTCGAAGTTGGTGACAATAAAATCTCCCAGCGCGGGGCCCCACTCAGGCGCGGGGCCTGGGGCGGTTGCCCCACTTGCCACCCCCTAAGGCCGCTACTGGTCCCATTGATCTGGTGTTTTTTTTTTTTTTTTTGAGGGCATAGTCGTAATAATTTATTTTTTTTCATTAGGGTTCATTTTTTTAAATTCAGATTATATATTCGTTTACAGCAGTGGTCTTCAACCTTTTTTAACCCACCGCCCCCTTTTCGTATATTTTCTCTTTAAAAAATCTCCAGCGCCCCCCTAACGGACATATAATAGTAAAAAAAAAAAGAGATTCAGAGGGTAAATTGTACTAAAAGAATATGTATTGATTTATATTGGCATTGTAACTTACATATTGTTAATTAATCTTAAATTATTAGTAAAAAAAATGCTTACAGGATATAAATATGAAAAGTTAAACTGATTGTCTATAACTTTTTTTTTACATTAAAAATATCAATATTAAGGAAAACCAAGAAAATAATATACAATAGCATAATAAGACCAGCAGCAAGTATGCAAGTGAAACCCAGACCACGACAACGACAGCCAAAAATCTACTAAATACTTGGTAACGAACAGTTCTAATGAAAATCTCTACTGCTATACAAGATGAAACATGGTGGAGGACACGCACTAACCATGTTATATTTCAATTGTATGAATACCCACCGATAGTGACAGAAAAAAAAGAACAGACTACGTTGGGCAGGTCACCTTGAAAGAATACCTGCTAACAGAGGAAAGAAAATTTTATACAGGCGAAAACGAAGGGAAGGCGACCCAAAGCCAGACTCCGAAAGCGATGGATTCATGATGTGGAGGCAGATCTGCAACAGTTTGGGGTAAAGGCGTGGAGACGAAAGGCTCAGAGAGATCTGAATGGAAGATGTGTTGAAGCAGGTCAAAGCCCTCCATGGGCTGTAGCGCAACTAATATGGATGGGTGAATGCTACATCATAGAACACTACTATTTTTTTTACATTAAATTTTACATTTAGTCTTATATTTAATAAAAAAAACAATTCATCACATATAACTAAGCTTGAACTAATGGGAACCTTGTGCCTCATGCAGTTTAACAATGTTAGAAATGCCAGGCTTTAAATTAGTCAAAGCATGTCGTAGGTCTCCTCTAGTGGCTACATCAAGTTTATTTCTTTGTTTACTCATTATGTTTGTAACGGCACTAAATCCAGTTTCAGCCATATAAGTTGAAGGAAAAGCTAAAAATAGAAATTCCATTTTTGACCATAGTTTTGGGTATTTGACAGGAACAAATCGCTGCAGCCACATCTCTTCTGTGCCTCCTCTTTTGAAATGCATTTGACTGGTGATATCAATTTGTAACTCTATCATTTCTTCCTGCAAATCAACTTGAACATCATTGACAGATGTTTCAAAAGGATTAATTATCCATGTTTCAATTTTTAAATTTATGACATCCTGGAAGCGAGTTTCCATTTCTTCCTTGAGCATTTTCAGGTGAGTAGCATAGACGTCAATGTCCTCAGGCAGTAATTCATTATTCAACAAAGCGAGTTCTTGGAGATTGTAAAATTCTTTCTGGAAATATTGTGGTAAAAGAGATTCAATTTCTCAATATAAGAGACAATGATCTTCTTTGTATCGATAAGGGTTAACTTCTTTCCTTGCAGCTGCAAGTTCATTTCATTCATTTTACGATAGATCCCTGCCATGTAAAATAAATCTTTTTTGACCTTCTTCAAGTCATTGCAAACAGATAAATCTTCCTGTTGCTTGAAAAATTCCAAAATTGTATTGAAAAGTTCAGCAAAACGAGCAAGACAATTCCCTTTGGAAAGCCAGCGAACCTCAGTGTATAATAAGAGTTTAACATGTTGCTCATTATTTGTTTCACACAGCTGTTGAAAGATGCGCTCATTTTTGGCATGGGTTTTTAATTTATTTACAGTTTTTATAATCAGATTTAAAGATGAATGAAATTGTGGGCTAAGTTGTTTAGCAACAAACAACAATCCGTCTTTGAATCGAAGTGTCACTTATCGGTAATACTTTCAATAACTCATTGGGGTCTTAATGCATCACTGTGGAAATGACTTCTCTTAAAGCTGGGATGATCAATTTTTCACCAACGGTATGTGACTTTTGATTTTTTGCAATTAACTCTGCAATTTTGTAAGAGGCCATCAAACCGTCTTCTGCTTTGCTGTTTCTTTTTTATATTGTTTGAATAGTCGGGCGTTTTTCAAATTGCTCATGAATAGTTTTGAAATACTCAATGGACTTGTCCTTTTTGTCAGGATGCAAGGCATTCATATGTTCCTGAAGCCGACTTGGTTTCATCGCCTCATTGGAAAATTTTTTCATGCAAAGTAGACACAATGGAATACGTTTATCTACAGGCGATTCTATGAAACCCATGGAGAGATAATTTGCTGAATACTGGCGAGTTTTTTTCTTCGTCGACATTGTCAATGCTTTCACTGTAAAATGAACGTTACACTCATTTATTTTAACGCTAGCTTTATTATTTAAACCAAATAGCATAAACATTGTTTAATATTATTTATTATATAACTATGTTACTGTAGATATAATAAACTATAATTTAAAAAGCTTATACCTTGTTTATTTATCAATCTACAAACTGTTTTACGCGCTAAAAAATGGGAGCAAAAATACGCACTTTTGCTGCAGTAAAAACAAAAATAGCAATTGGTTTTATAAATCATAGAAACAAGGAATTCCCGAACTCTAAAAATAAAATGATTATTTGTCTATATATACTTCGCCAGTGCCGCTTTGAAGAAAATGTGCTACGTTGAAAACGTTTTTCATTTTTTTTCTCTTGTTTCTTCTCAGCGCCACCGATTGCCCCTTATGTGTCCAGCGCCCCTTTACCGCCCACTTTTTTGCCAATCGCCCCCGTACCGCCCCTTTGGCTCCCAGCGCCCCCTAAAATCTCGAAATCGCCCCCAAGGGGGCGATATCGCCCCCGTTGAAGAACACTGGTTTACAGTAACACACAAGACAAACAGGTTAACGTATCCACGTCCAGACCATATAATACTGTTGGGCGGTGAAGGTTATTGAGGTGTTGTATATAGTTCAAGATTAAATACACTGTTCATTGTAATATACCTGCTGGAGTTAATAAATTATAGAGTCATAGTTGCAGATATAGGAGCATTAGCGAAACAAGAACAGTTTTTCATGTTCTTTACAAAGAGCGAAGAACCAAAATTGTTTATAGCTTTCACTGATTGTGTTGATGTGTGTACCAGTTAACAGATCAGGCATTCCCATCCCAACCTTACAATACTGTTGAGTAGTGAAGGTTGATGAGAAGTTGTGAACAGTTCATATTCACATACATTGTTTATTGTAGTATATCCGCTGGAGTTCATCAATTATAAATTCATAGTTTGTTTTTTAAACTCATTTTTTCACAATTAAGGTTAACATCGGAAGAAATAGTGCACACTTGACAATCAGGGTGAACACTGTCTTTTTCTTGATATGTAACAAAGTTGACTTAACCAACTTCTTGCACTAGACCAGTATCCCACACTTTACAATGAAAAGTTGGGCTGATCAACAATGCTCCTGGACGTTGCAGTACTCTAACAGTGGACAGAC
>JADKLZ010044510.1:0-13027 GCA_021533235.1 Biomphalaria straminea
ATATATAAATTTTATTTCAAAAACGGCTCTAACGATTTTCTTTAAAAATTTCAAGGTATGTGCGTATTAGTTAGAAAAAAATTCTCAACTCATTGGCCACATCGGGAAAACTCGAGTTCGACCGTTATTTCGATATGAAAATGTCTCAATTTAATTTTGATTACAATAATTTATGAATGAAATGGAAAATTTATGAATGAAAGTTTTCCATGACGTAAACGGGAAAAACGCTGCTTACGTCACTAGGCTTACCGTAGTACAATGCAAACAAGAACACGTTTTTAAGAATCATTAGACCTAAATAAACATTTGCGCACCATCTTATTGAAGATTGATTTATTTGGCGCCTAAGCTGGTCTTTTAAGCATTTCGGTGAAGGGATGTGTAAAAGCAGACCACGGGCTGTAGCACCACTGGTATGCATGGATGGCAAAAGCCGGTATGAACTTCTTATTGTCCGACAGTCAGGCTGGGGCTGGCAGGGCAATTATTTAACTAAGCGAGGCTCGGCCACCTGATATTTTAGTATAAAGCGTCAATCTTTCTTAAATCTCTAATTGTCGTGCTGTTTACAATTACAAATAACACAATTTAGATCGCTTGTTAATGCTCTCACACATCGTATAAAAACATATCTTGTTTAGTGCAATAAGGTGATTAATATGCCGAGACGATAATTGCAAAATTGATTAACATGCATGACTTGATTGGCACGTGAAATGAGTAGGACGTGATTATGGAAGTAACGTCTGTAATATATAAGATGCTATAAATGACCGAATAATTGTATACTTGATTTCTCGTTCATTACGGATTGCATGTAACTAGTAAAAGTGTTAAAGAGATAAAACTTGAAGTGATAAGATATAAGAGAAAGACAAATCTTTGAAATATATGTCGCTATCATGGGCGATTAAATTTATAAATAGGGGATTATGGTGCTTTCTTTTTTTTTTCACAGCTGCAATGAGTCGTCCATACATACAGTCACTCTGGATGCTTCTCTTGACAATGTGCGCTTTAATTCAGAGAGTGCTAGCACAAAATGGTAATGCAATTTTGTTACTAAAATTAATTTTCTATGTATTTATTAGTGTATCTTTTTCTATCTAGCTACATCTACAAAACGAAAATATACAAATGACCAAAAAAAATTTGTTAAAAAATTAACTCCTCCTGTTTGAAGCTGACGATGGTGTCTATTATTTCTTGATCTTTTAATCTTTTGCAAGGAGTCTTTCTATTGAACTAACACAATCAGTTTCTTCTATTTCAGTTGACCTCATGCAGCGGTTCTCAACCTGTGTGTCGCGATCCCTTTGAGGGTTGAACGACCATTTACCAGTGGTCGACTATGACGCCCGAAAATTTTTGTTTTTCTTTTACTTATTTTCATTGGATTTTATTTTTTTACGTTTTTATCGTGTTGTAACAAGCAGGGGCGTGGCTATGAATTTTCCATTTTGATCTCTTTGGGGGCGCCTGCATTTTGCGTAATATTTAATTTTAAATGTAAAAATCACTCATTTGGGGGCCGCCACTTGTAACAATCATATTTGTACGAATCTCTCTCTACTATCCAGACTCTCTGCAAACACAATACAACGAACTTCAAAGAACCTCACAACTCAGGGCTCAAAAGTATCAGTGACACTTTAATACATCAAATACATCACAAGTGGCAATCACATTAACACTGTCTTTACAAAAAACATAGCCTTGCTCCTGACTGACTTCACACACTGTGTTGGTCACATTGCGAGGTAGCGTGTCTCCCTGATTCTGAAACACTCGCTTTTATAAAGCGTCTCTACTGTCCTCGAACATTCTTGACCACTCCAGTTGATCACTTTCGCCGTGACATGTTTGCGTTATCGTCCTTGCCGAACTGGCGTGTATTGTCACTGGCCACAGTTGACCGCTCGTACTGTGCTGAACTGGGGCGATTTGGGTATAGGATAAAACATACACACATAGCACTAAACACGTTTGTGTCACCAGGTTTATAACAATATTTTTAAAAGCTTGAATGCATTTATATTCTCAATTTTACAATAAAGGGAAACTACTTACATTACATTATATATCACACAAATTATGAAACGATCAAGAATCAATAAAATAAAATGGGGGGGGGGGCAAATGCGTCATTTGTAATGAAGTTCTCGCTGTCATACGTATGAGGCCGAACACATCTCAGAGCTTTGCCGATAAGGTCATCGAATATTTTATTTTTCAAGACTGGTAGGTCAAGAAATGCAGATAGGTGGCATTTAGCATAATTGGGAAGCGTGGTCGAGAGGCTAAGTGCGGCTTGAGCTTGGCTTGCTTGGCTACCTAGAAGGGGGCTCGAGGTTCGACACCCGACTCGGACAGAGTTGTGTTTACTGAGCGCCCAAAGGCAGCACGGGAAACCAACTCCTAGATACCCCCTCCCCCCCACTGGTCCACAAATGAGATTGGACCAAAGCGCTCTGAGCATGCTATAAGCATGAAAGTAGCGCTATATAAAAGCTATAATTATTATTAAAATATAGCAGACCTTGAAACTTTTTTTTTTGGTGGCTCTCAGAATTGCCAGAGCTACGAAACATCACACCATTACTAAGAGTATTGCCGAGGACCAAAGGCATTGCTCGAGTTATGATTGGAGCCGAATTCTTTATGAAATTTTGTGCGATTTCATTATGTAGTGATGTTTGGTGTTACGTGCCTGTTCGCGGTCTTGGATCCAAACGATCATCGAGACAGGAGGTAAACTTCAACGAACCAACGAAAGGTCGAACAATAGGTGTAGAGTCGACGCTCGTATTAAATAGTAAACACTTTAATCCTGAAGAGGGAACCCGTCCGATGTCTTCTGTCACTAGCCGTTTAGATATTACTTCTTAATTATTTGTTTCACTGAAAACACGTCTTGTATTTATTTATGTCTATGAATGTATCGTAGAGCCTTCTACTTTTTAAACTAACTTTGAGTCATCTGTAACTAATTAAAACTTTCCCCTTATTACTCCCGAAACAAATCTAACTAAATCCTAATCGTGTCATAACATTGGGCGCCCACTGCATGAAAACAACAGCTCCAATGGCTCGGAGGACTGCCTCTTCTATTACGGGCACCCATAGCTAGGAGACTGGAGCTAGAGTCATTTACCAGCACAACTAAAGTCGCGATGGTTTCATGTTGGGTTATCCCTGTAAGTTCGACGTCCATGGAGCATGCAGCGAAGCCAAAGAGCCGGTCTGGTTCTGGCCGGTCTGGGTAGACTATAAAGGCCCCATACCCACATCTATCGGATTCCCTCAATACCGACCCATCGCTATATCAGAATAAGGCATTTGATGGGTAGGTCTTGGAGGTCTGCTTAATTGTAATGCCGCCCGAATTTGGTCGGCTTTCTTCCAGGTTGACCAGAGGACTAGGTCATCCGCATATAGCCACAGTGAGCTGGGCAAATCATTCAGGTAGGCCATGAAAAGTGTGCAGAGCCCTGCGTCAGGCCATTTTGTTATTGTTTTGGCCCGCTTAGAAAGTGCTGGAATCTTGCTTGTGAGCTCCTCCCACACCGAAAGGATTTTATCCAATTGTATATCTTTCCCCGCTCACCCATGGCTCTAATATGATTCTATAATCACTTCCTATATCTTCCATGACCTGAAATTTGGTTAGAATATTAGATTCTAAGTTAGCAGTTATTAGAATAAGGTCAGGTCTGGATCGACTGACATTCTGAGGCATTTTACGTTTCGAGAGACGATCTTTTCCCCTTGCAAGCTCTTGTGTGACTAAAGAGGCCGATCCTTGATACACAGCTGCGATCGCAGGTTGGGCATATGTAGCCTAATCAACAGGTGCCGTTGCATTTTCACCCTTCTTTCTGCTTCTGTTGTGTATGGCATCTGCAATTAAAGACCCCTCTCTCTCCATGTGGATCTATCCAGTGCCACGTCTTCCCAGTTGCTGGTGTCGATCTTAAAGAGCTTCATCGACTGACATTACCAGTATGAAAAACTGTTGGGGGAGTTTGTTTAGTAAGCGGTTCTGTAATA
Organism: Biomphalaria straminea; assembly: GCA_021533235.1. NCBI lineage: Eukaryota > Metazoa > Mollusca > Gastropoda > Planorbidae > Biomphalaria > Biomphalaria straminea. Next base: position 4,054 of record JADKLZ010044510.1, read on the forward strand.
GCCCCACTGAGGGGACTTGACACTGAAATCGCCTGCGATGACAAATTGAGAATTGATATGAGTGTTATCTAACTCTAGGCTGATTTCGTGCTTGGAAGGAGGTGGGTATACACATTTGTGACCGTGATTTTACGCCCTTTCGTATGGTCATCGAGGGTGATGGCGTCGGTATGCCCGTGCAGTCGTGGAACGTGGACTTGCTTAGTAACAACATAGGTTATTAGTCCTCGCCAGTCTGTGCACTTGCATTTCAAAGCTGTGTAACCGGTTATGCTGGCATTAGGTTTGCCAGTGAGAGTCTCCTGTAATATTGCTATTTCAATTAATCTCTTGTGGAGGAGTTTATTTTTGATACAGTATGAGTCACCATCGAATGCATCGTAACTAACTGTATGATTCATCGATATATATATATAGGCCTATATATATATATTAGCTCCAAACCAAAGATACTGCAACAAATACAACATTAAAAGCAATGCAGCTAAATATGATTTCTCTTCAATGTCAGTTACAGAATTCAGGATCTATTGTTTGCTGTCATTCTGTTCTATTTCAAATTTTTTTCGCGACATCCTCTTCCATTTCCAATAACATATCTTTGTGAAACATGTTTTAATTTTCTTCCTGATCGTTATCAGGCCTAAATACAGAAATAAACTTGATGCATAAAGATGAGAAACCCTAATCTAGTGAAATAACAAACAAGCTAAACCTTCGCAATAACTTTGACGTGTTTGAAAATACTGTCGCAACAATAGTGTAGAAGAAGTTTACTGTATCAAAGACTGTGGGTTTTCTAAGCTATAGCAATATTTTTTCTATTGACATTTAGGCCTATGTATTCAAAATAAATATTCTAAACACTCAATAAAAAAAGCAAAAAAATCGATACATTTTTTTTGTCCTTGCATAAATTTATTGTACACTGAATAAAGCTCTTGAAATACTTCAGTCTCTAACAATGTAATTAACATCAGATATCTACATTTTGATAGCGATTTCATAAAATTAGTTAAGTCACATTTACCTAAACTTACGAATGAAAATTTATAGATGGGGCTCATCGCCAAGTGAAAAATTATATTAGGGGGTCGCGGAGCTAAAAAGGTTGAGAACCGCTGACATAATGTCTACATACAACGGTTCGTAATTATATGTTCATGATATTTTATTTGTTTTTTTTTTCGAACTCATTACTGACTTTAAAAAAAAAAGACTTGATTTCAATGTGGCATTACTCTGAAAGCATCTTCAAAATAGAAAATTTTAATTTCAAGATGATTATATTTTTAATATAATAACTATCGTTTTAAATGTGTGTTAAATTATCTAGTATTTTTATTTCAAAGATATACATAAACTGTCGAATTTCAAGTTCCCGTTTCGTCGCAGTTTCCATCCATCTCTTAAGAGTTTGCAAGCTAATAAGAGGAAATGTAGGCTAATAAGCTAAAATTTGAACACATCAATTCAATAACTGCATATAAATCTGCAACATAGGCCTATATCTTTAGGGCTAAATACAAGTATCCTGCCTATCAAAGTAACTTGGGAGGCTGTCGCCGTGGAATGGGAACACCACCAATACTGAAATTTTGGCATACGATATTTCAGAAGTATCGGAAATAGGAAATCACGCACTTGCGGAGGCGGAGGAATTTACTTACCTAAGATCAACTATAGTCAGCAACTTAAGTTTAGAGGTTATGGCAACAATTGCCAAACTCCCTTATCGAGTCTGAGAAAATACCAAAACGGTAACTGCAACCAAAATGCTAGTGTATGCCTACAACGCCTGAATAGTGAGCACTCTTCTTTCCAATCAGAAAGTTTTGAAATTGGTCAATGCTTACAATATCTAGGCTATTCTGACACAGATAACACACCTGTGATAAGACACAACACCTGCATGCCAGATGGAAGAAATCCTAAGAACATCCTCTATGCCGAGTTTGCGGAAGACGTCAGACCCAAGGACGACAGAGATGGGAGCGGGTAGGGTTTGAACCAAGGACCATCGATAAGTCCGGGCCACAGTCCATCGCGCAAACCGCAAAACCAGGCTGCTCTATATAATCAGACAGCTCTAAAACAGGAGCATTTACATGCATAAGATGTTACACACTTTTTTTTTCAATTGGGCCTTTGAAAACTTCCGCAAAATGAATATATATAGATCTAGAACTATACTAGAATCATTACAATAATAGCCTACTGCCACTGTTAGCTCTTGAAACCAATGTTTGATGCTAATTTTTCTTATTAGAGACAATATTGGATGGCTGATAGAGGCTACCTAGCTCATTCAAGATCTATTAATTATATATTATTACAGGTACTAATAGCTATGATCCCATATTTACACAATCTGCTTACTTGTACAACGTCACTGAGGGACAGCCAGTTGGAACACAGCTTGGCAGTGTGACGGTAAGTGCAAGAACATTTTTTAAAATAAATAATGTTTTTTTTAGATCTATATAGGCTTGTATAGATATATTTTCTACAACTTTTATGTAGAAATAGTTTATCTGATACGTAGATTTCTAGATGATATAGAAATGTAGAGATCATACTTCTTTAATCTAGATTCTATATCTATTCGACAATATTTATAGATCTAGTGCAGTGTTTCACGTGTCTATTATACGCAGCCCCAACTGCGACCTATATAGGCCTATTTTGCCGCATTCAGATCCAGCCCAGACATAACGCGTAGGCTATTAAAGTTCGTAGGCCCTACTCACCTTCTAGAATAAGATGTTTGTTCGGTATCTTGTTGATTTTAGAAATATATAGCTCCTCCTTCGTGTTTGAAGATGAGCACATTTCTCATTTCCTATGGACTCGAAGATGGCTGTAAAGTCCAATCCTCGCTTTAAAAAGCCGGCCGCATATGTGACATGGGTGGGTTTTTGTCGGTTGTAGATGGGCCTGCTTCTTCTCTCTCTGCTTTCTGTTGGTTCGGCGCTCTATCGCACTGGCCACTCTACTTGCTTCAAATCTTGAGACTCCGAGACTCACAGCTTCTCGCCATGCGGAGCGATCTAGAGCTAATGCTTCCCAGCCATGAATGTCGATACCGCATTCCTTGAAGGAGCTCTTGAGGGTGTCTTTGTAGCGCTTGTATTGACCGCCTTGGGAGCGCTTTCATGTACATAACTCTCCATACAGAAGTCGCTTGTGAAGGCGATTGTCTGGCATGCAGACTACATGTCCAGCCCATCGGAGTTGGGACCTTTTTACTGTCGCATTAATACTCTGCATGTTGGACAGCTTTAGAATTTCTTCTGTGTCTGGTATGTGGTCAGACCAACGCACCTTATGGATACTCCTTAGACAACGAAGATGGAAGGAGTTTAGCTTTTTGGTGTGGCGGGAGTATAGGGTTAGGGTCCATGACTCTGATGCATATATTATCATATAGGAGTTACGGGAGAACTACAGCACTGTAGACTTTCAGTTTTGTGGTTAAACTGAGTCCTCTCCGTTGCCACACTTGTTCTTTAGTTAGTATAGTTCCATGGTTATATGATCTAGTTCTTTATCATCTAGATCAGCGGTTCTTAAAACTCCGCGACCCCTAACACTTTTTTTTACTAGGCGGCGACCCCAAGCCATATAAAATGTTTTTCGTTCCTATATATAAATTGATGAAATTTTCATTTAGCTAACGTTATAAAATCGTTATAAAAATGTATATCACTCATGTCCATGATGTTAATTCTATTGTCAGAGACTGAAGATTTTGTGTAAAACAGCAATTAATAATAAGTACTTTTTCATATTATCGCGTGAACTGCAGCACAGGAAATACGAATATTTTTTTTACGGAAATGTTTTTTTTCTAGAGCAATAAGAGATTGTCCCTTTAGGAAAAAAAAAAATAATTTCAATTATATATTCATTATAAGACACTAGTCGACCTGCGGTATAGCATACGCCGCTATTTTCCAGGGCAGGCCTTAGGCACTGCAACATATGCGACCACAGTGGGTCCCGCACTTTCTTTGGACCCGTGCTACATTTTAGGTGTATAAATTATTAAATTATTGAACCATTTTATAACATATAACAGATTTCCCGCGGCCTCTTGACGACCGGCGGCATAGCATACGCCGCTATTTTCCAGGGCAGGCCTTAAGCACTGCAAAATATGCGACCGCAGTGGGTCCCGCACTTTCATTGGACCTATTCCTTTTTCCAGTCTATATTTATTTATGTCTATGGACCCGTGCTAATTTTTAGGTGTATAAATTATTAAATTAAACCATTTTATAGCATATAACAGATTTCCCGTGGCCTCTTGGACTTGATTTACCAGAAGCCCCTGGAAATCTCATGAAATGTTATTAAATATTGGCCTACGAAAAAGTCCTGGAAATCTCCGGAAATTATTAAATGTCGATCTAGATTAGTTTCAAGAGTCTTACGACACAATAGGCCTATAATCTCTTCCGGCTTCCACTTTTTTAACCTCCCTTCCATTCACTACACAAATTCATAAGAGAGAAACAAATATTTGTGCATTGTACTTCATTATATGTCTAGAATCTAGATTCTAGAGTCTTTAAATTGTGTTTAATCTCTAAGACTGAGGATCATGCAATTTTTTTTTCATAATTTAGAAATCATAATTCAATAGTAGATATATATACATGTGTTTTCAAGTTACTTCCTTTTTCCGGTCTATATTTATTTATGTCTATGCTATTTTGTGAATGAAATAGTGCGAATTGGGTCCATTTACACCGTGGTGCGTACGCCATGGGATCTTCCCTATTTACTTGTTGTTGCTTGCTTGTTGTTGTTTGAACTTTTGTGTGTTTAACCTCAGACTTAGAGGAATATATATATAGATAGATTAGGCCAGATTCACATCTAACTACACATTCACTTTCACCTATCCTTTGGTCTGTGGATCGCTGGGGCCCCACACAAGATCCGTCAACTTTCTTTCCTATGCGGTGACTCATTCGAAATCCGTACCAAACATTGAAATCCAGACCGACACCCAATCACACTTAGAGCAGCATCTGAATACACCACAAATGTTTTTCCAAGAGGACTTTTAATTAAAAAAAAAAACTAGGCTATATATACTTGTCAATTAGGCCTACATCACGAGCTGTAGAGGTCATTTCAAGAAGCTTACATATAAATTTATCAGTAATTGTGAACAATTTACATAGCCTATATATCGTCTGTGGGGAAGATATTATATTTTCTGAATTACCTGTCTGCTAATATTAGTAGAACTGTCAATGTTTTCATGTAAACAGTATCATTAGAATGAATTCGCACTAAATTAGTAAAAAATTCGGTTTCAATTATAAATTGTGAAATGTCTTTTACTGCTGACAATATTAAATCTGTAATGGTTATAGGTTTCAAAGCCCTGTCGATTCTGATAGCCACATAGCCTATAAAAAGCTGCCAGTGCTGCTATGTTTTAATTATGTTAGTTATGTGGCTATTTAGGGCTGCAATTAGGTTAAAGGGGGATAACCCTAATCAAAACTGATGCTGGTCCATAATGGGCATGTTTACAGGGTAGGTCTACTTGTCATCTGAGTCAAATCTAAATTTATTCACTCTATAAGCCTTCAACACTTAAAACACTGTGACTGCCATAATCTGCAAAGCTCGGACTTTTGTTCAGCCTCCTACATTTGTCAAAGAGAACTTTATTACAAAATGACGCATTTGTCACCCACACTTTTTTTTTTGATTTAATGATGCTTGCTGACGATCGTGTCAAAGTATGTTTGAGAATATAATGTAATCTTTGAATTGTCCCTTTGCAACAAATTTACAAATGTAGTCTATTATATGCATACCATAAGTGTGATAAAAAAAAAACAACGTCCGATTAAAAATAACCTGTAGGAGATTTTACAAATTTCCAACGGTCTTAGGCGACCCCTGGCAAATGGTCATTCAATCCCCAAAGAAGACGCGATTCACGAATTGAGAACCCCTCTTTTCAATTGTTTTTGCTCATCTTTTACTCTGAATAATGTTTAGTAGCAACTGTTGTTATTCTTAGTTGGACTGGAGTAGACTGGTGAGGACTGTTACTCAACTTTTAGCTAATTTTTTAAAGTCTTAAAGTCGAATTTAAGAATTAACAATAGTCTACACATCAAACGAGCTGGCAGACTGAATTCTAGCAGACCTATTATAGTCTATGTAGATCTAGATCTCTATTTAGATCTCTATCTAGTCTATAGACTCTAAATATTTAATATATAAAATAATCTAGTTAGCCTACTTAAAATGATCATGTCAACATGAACATCGTCGTTGCCAAGCTTGACTGAGTTCAGCAGTGTGTCTTTTACTTTAGACGTAGATCTACTACTAGTAGAGTCTAAGACATAAAATAATTATATAATTAAGTTAAAGTATTAGACTTAGTTAGTTCAAGATCTAGAATCTAGATCTACAATTTTACTACACGTAGGCCTACAAGCACAAGTGGCAAGGATTGGTGAAAGTGAAAAAGTTTTTTAAAAGTACAAAAAGTCAAAATCTTCAATGTAAGAAAGTATAATTTTTTAAAAAAGTTAATGTTTCCACTCAACTTTTCCTCATTTTGTATCCACTCCAGCTTTTAAGCTTGAAATAAACTCAACTTTAAATTGATTCAGAGCTCAGACACCATCACAGATTGCATCTGGCATAGAGCTCTATCTTAGCACGAATAGGCCTACATATTATTCATATATATTATTGTAACAGTATTAATAGGGCATTTGTATAAAATCCATTTTTATTTTCATATTGTAATTGATTTATAATTTTTTGAGAGCAAATTAACATTCTTCATATAAATTCTCTTATTGAAAACTTTAGGCAACAGATAATGATCAGCCTGGAACACCACAGTCTAATATTATATACACAATTTTTCAAACACCAGATTCCAATTTGTAAGTTTGTATTTCCAGACATTTCTATTTAATTTTTATTATAATTAAATTAATTTAGATCTATATGTATTTTAAATTTTGTATTACATTGAAATAAATTTATACCTGGTCTTTCAAATATATAGATATAATATTGACTCAGTAAGTGGACAGCTGACCACAAATTATGTATTTGATTATGAAGTCAAGAAACAATACATGATAATTGTAAAAGCTTCAGATAGGGGAACTCCAAGTCATTTTGCCATTGTGCCAGTTACTGTAAACATCCTTGATGTGAACGACAATGTTCCAGTATTTGAAGACACAAGTAGAGTGGCCTATGTCTATGAAAATACTGTGAATGCCCCAGTTGTTTCTTTACTTGTAAGCTGTTTAAGTTTTTTAAAATTAGGAATTACATGTTATAGAATGAAAAAGACATCTTTGAATTTCATCAGGGTTTAATATGCATAGGGTTTTATGTATTATTTAATAACTTCCGTAATAAATTATTTAAAAGAATAAACCAAGACTTATTCAGTGCTTGTAACTCTTTTATTTAGATTTTTCTATTTTACATTGCATACTTTTATGAGAAACTGGATTAATTGTCTGCTATTTGAAATAAAATGAATTTTATGAATAAGACATGAATATTTTTTATTTATTTCAAAGGCTTCTGATGCAGACTTTACTCCAAATATAAATTTTGTTCTGCGTGATATTGGAGCAAAAAAAGATTCAAATGCCCTCAGTGTTACAACTAATGGAAACCGCGCCAACATAACAGTGAATGGTGCATTGGACTATGAAACACAAAATTTATATCAATTTATACTGACCACTGTTGATGGAGAAACTTCTGCTTCTGTCTTTGCTTCAGCTACAATCACAGTTCATGTTCTGGTATGTCCATCATCTTTTAGAAGTGTAAGCCAATATTATGAATTATTTTTTGATTTTTTAATTATTACTTTGTCCATTTTTATAAAGCTAAAACATTGAATTGTTCTTCCAGGATGTTAATGACAATATTCCAGTGATTGAAACCTTTAATTCCAATGTGAACGTACTAGAGACATCAGCTGTTGGATATGAGCTTGTCACTATCTCAGCTATTGACAATGATTCATCGGTTAGAAAAATTCATTCATTAATATACAGCTTCAATCTGCTCCTATCAGTCTTCTAGTCTCCAGTAGGCCCCTATATCAAAGATATATTTCAATGCATATATTTTTAAATCAATTAATCTACTCTAAGACACATTCAGGGCGTGATTTAGACTTTATATGGTTCTACTCTATTTGAGACATGATGTGTCTAGTAATCAACAGAACATATTTTTCCTCTTCAAATGATTAAGAATTTCACTAGAACCATTTTTTTGGTGAGCTGTGGGGGGGAGAGGAATTACCTAAGCTTTATATTACCTATAGTTAAATTCAGCATTTGATCCATTTAAAATACAGGTGTTGCTTTACATGAACAAATATTACAGGTTAATGCTTAAATTCTGATTTTGTTTTCCTAATCTACTTTTCGTATATAAAAGTATTTTTCTTTTCTTTTTAAAAATATTGAAAAAAAATCTTAATCTTTCCATTTCTTTTGACAAATAAGATCATCTTATCTTAGTCCTAAGTATATATATGTATATATATATATATATATATATGTATTATCTAACTTTTGTTTGTTTCTAGGTACCAAACAATCTTCTGCAGTACAACATCAGCAGCACTTTCCCAAGCAGCAATCTCTTTTATATTGAACAGAATGGTCAGTTAGTTGTCGCCAACTCTCTACAGATGGAAAGAGATATAAATGTCTATACAGTAAGTCTTTTACAGAATGTTACAAAAGTTTGATAAAAAATTGGTGTGGATAATTATTGAAACAAAATAATTGTTCACTATGTTCAGGTGAATGTGCTGGTGTCAGACAGAGGCGTGCCATCATTATCAAGCAGTGCTACTGTCACGGTCAACATAGTCAGGAACAGGCCCCCCAACATTTAATGCCACCAGCTACACATCATCTCCAGTGTATGA
>JADKLZ010044514.1:0-13638 GCA_021533235.1 Biomphalaria straminea
TTTTTTTTTCTAAACACCTACTTTAGCAAAAAATGAAGAAAGGAACACACATACACATACAAACTTAACATTTACCTTCAAGAATATCGGGCATGATGCCGATAGGTCCAGGTGGTGGGTCTGTAACTTCCACCCAGCCTGACACTAGAGCAGTCTGTGTTCACCTGCAAATTCGGGGCAACCACCTCAAGCACATTCTTGGAAACAAAGACGTCAAAGTGAATCGGATTTATCTCGATGATACTTTCTTTGCTTTGAACATTGAAGGAATGAAAAAAAAACAACTTTGATCTATAGTCGTTGCCCAAGTAGATGATTAGTGTATTATAATACTAAAAATGTTCAGACCTTATCTTATCTTTTTATCTTTGACAACGCAGTCGTTACTTCAAAAAAAAAATTGATGATGATTACATCCTATGCACATGTATCTAGTCATGAATGTTAACCAATGACCTAAATTCTACCAAGTCACTTGTTTTCCTGGCTGGCTCAGGCAACACATTCTATGCTCTAATAGCACTAGGGAAGAAGGAGCAGTTGTACACTTTTGTGCTAGCATATGGAATAAGTAATTTGCCTTTGTGTCTTTCTGATTATTTTATTAAATTTTGCTTTTGAAGACTATGGCTCATTGTTTTATATATAATTGCAAATTTTCTTTTGAGTCTTCTCTCCTGAAGGCTTTCTAAATTTAGTGATTTTAGTCAAATGTGAATAGTCTATAGTTATGAATCTTACTGCTTTATTTAGTGTCTTATTAATTTGCTCATAGACTCTTCAAGCAAAATACCTAGGTGTTATAATAATGAAAAACTGAAACCCCAATATTGATGAAACTATCAAAAAAATCAAACGAAGCATTACGGTTTATTAAAAGAAATTTCTATAAACCAAAAAAAAAATTAAAATGTTCTTTAACCTTAATGAGGCCAATAATAGAATATGCATCTTCTATCTTGGACTTCTCAACTCAAGAAAACATTAAGAAACTCTCAACATCACATCTACATTGCAACTTATCAGCTCCCGTTTCATCATTCCGAACCGAGCAGCCGCCAATCTATTGCCTAACATGTCATATTCTTCACCAAGGAAACAAACACACACTCTCCATAAAACTTTATCAAGTTTAAATCTGATTCAGCCATTCAGCGTGGTGTTTGTAGTGTCGCACGCGGCCTGAACAACTGCATAAATTATCTACTAGATGAGTTATAGATCTACGCGTAATTTATTCATTCGTAAATGGCAGAAGAAAAAAACTAGAACCGATTGTATTAGTTCTTCAGAACAATTTGAAATTAGATCTTCCTCTGCGGTTCTACTTTTAGATTCTTGTCACCTTGGCTTTCCCCTAAAGAAAACTCGACTCTGACAGTGTCTTAGAATAATTGATATTAAGGCCTGTATTCGAGTCCAAAGCTTAAGGAAGAGTGAAGTATTTTATGTGGCCATGAAGTCCTTATTACTACACACTTTACTTCAATAAAGACGATCTAGTCATGCATGTTAGTCAATGTCTTAAACTCTGCAAAGTCGTTGGCTTTCCTGGCTGATTCAGGCAACCCATTCCATTTTCTAACGACACTAGGGAAGGAGCACTTGCAGGAATTTGTTCTAGCGAATGGAATAAGAGATGTGCCTCTATCTTTGTGTCTTTCTGAGTATTTCATTACGCTTTATGTTTTTATTTGTAAGTTATTGTTTAATGTTATATGTATTATATCTGTTATGACATATTTTACCACATCCAGCGCAGATATAACCCTTGTCTGACGTTGCTTGATATAGGTTCTCGTTTTTGCTATCTACGTCTCTCCTAGGCAGCAGTAGCAAATAAATCAATTAGTACCCTACCTGAATGATGAATAATAGTAATGAATTGTGAAGCCCAGAAGATCAAAGCTGCTATGCAGTTCAACTTATGTCATTGAGACAAGATCTTTGATACTGTAGCACAAGATATCTAGATCTAATCTAGAGGTGCACGTTTTAAGAAACTTAAATTACTTATTAGAATCTAGATCTAGATTTTCTACATTGAAGATTAAGAAAGTATAATTATAAAACGCACTAAAAACCTTTAATATTTTAAAACGGAAATTTCCTGATCTAGAAGCGTCGTGGATATTATTACAAATTATAGACTTCAGAAACAGTTTAGAAAAAAAAATATATTTTTATAAATACTTTAGGGAAAAAAATGGATTTTATTAAGTGTAGTTGTATCAATCAGTCATGCAACTAAATGTATAATAGATCTAGACTAGCAATAATAATTCTATGCAATTTGAAATGTTTTTACCAATTGTTTTTATTTAGCTTCAAAACTGAAGAAACTAGATATAGATCTAGTTTTGGAAGAAAGCGAGCCAAACGAAAAATGACAGAAATGTTTTTACCAATTGTTTTTATTTAGCTCAATTTCATACTTTTGGGTTTTTTTTTCGTTACCCAATGTGTTATAGAGTTTGTGTTATCACACAAACTCAGAGGCGGCCCCCAATTGAAGTCACCAATTGACTAGGAATATTTAAGCCATAGTTGTTATTTTTATCGTTTTAATTTAAAAAATAGGAAAAAAATCATTTGGCGTTTTTTTGTTTCAAATTAAAGCAAACAGGCAACGTTTTAACTGTGTCGTTCTTATGATAATAATAAGTCGTCCCTTCAAAACTGAAGAAACTAGATATAGATCTAGTTTTGGAAGAAAGCGAGCCAAACGAAAAATGACATATTCCACTACCACAAAACAAAACTCCACCTTCACCTGGCATGTATGTAGACGGGAATGTCTTAGGGCTCTACAGTCACAGGAAACAGTGCTTCAAGGGGTGAATCAGGACTGAAGGAAGCCAATAATAATAAATTCTAGTTACGCATACATCTAGTTCTGTGATCAGTCTATTTCATGCAAGTTTTTTTTTTAACTATAAAAAGATTTAAAGGACATTCATACAAGTAGGCCTACTTAATATGTAATAAAAAAAAAAAATAAACACAAAATGCACACATAATTGGCGGGAAAACAATAGGTAGGCTAGTTCACATTTCTGGTGTATCCGGCATATGAAAAAAAAGTTCATGTTAATAATCTATGTTTTTTTTTTATTTTTAAGTTTAAAATTATTTTTAAGTTTTTTATGATAATTTTCTTTTTTTGAATGCAAAATCATATATTTATATGATCGTAATTGTGATCAACCGGGGTATCCGGTCGATAAACCTAGCAGAAATATAAATGTAAAAATAATATCAAAAGTGTGACTGGTTACATCTTGTCTTGAGTCTAGATTTATTTTATCAGCTTCGACTGCACTCCTCATTTAGTATGATTTTAGTTACAAAAAAGTATTAGGCTATCTATTCTTTGGTCCAATTTGTGTATGTGTGTATGGCTGGTTCTATGTAGACTGCCAATATGGACGCTGCAAGAAAGTTGTGCCTTTCAACATTTGTAACGCTAGCAATCTGGTGCTGTGTAACTGGATTAGATAGTTCTACTGGTAAGTTGAAAGGAAATAACATGAAATGTATAACGAACGTAAAGAAAGTGGACATGACTAGTTCAATAATAATGATAATAATAACAATAGGCCTATTCACTAGTTTAAATTAGTCGCAATGTCTAGGTCAAAGGTTAATATATGCATGCATATATTGTTTCATTGCGACTGTTATTGTGTGATGTACAAACGAGTCTTTGTTTCGAATAAAACTATTAATATATATAAAGATCAAGAGAGAGAGAGAGAGAGAGGGTAGAGGTTTATCGGACATGTCGACTAATCGACTTTGATATTTTGGTAGAATTACATTGGTAAAGTTGTTTGTAATATATATATTCACCTTTACTTCACATTGTACTGGCTAGTAACACTTAAATAGTTACATTTGCATAAATAATAAAGCATTGTATTTAAGTCATATTTCGTTTCAATTCATAGTATTATTAATTTCTCATATTGTTGTTTTTATTATAACTTAAGAGAACCCCCCAGGAATGTGAAGATCTGACCTACTTGCATATATATGACATAGACTAAATAATTCACATGTTGTTGTTGTTTTTTTATTGAACATGGTCAGCCATTGAGGTCGCAGCATTAATTATTATTTAAACATTTCTTTCTCATGTCCACCAAGTTAGGCACTTAGGCCAGCGACTCAATAAATGCTCTTGTTTTTTTTGTTTCTCTATAAACCAATGCTACCAATTATAAAGAGTAATTAAGACTAAATGGAGGATTTGTGTACGTTTGGTATGTGGTCTATTTGTGAAAAGCTCAAATTCAAACATACAGGCAACGAAATCAGTTATAATGTATAACTAAAGTTGTGGTACCAACTCATGTTTTGTATGCAGTAACTACAAGATTTAGTTCAGTGGTGGGATTGCAAGGTGAAACAAATCAAAGTCAATATTTACAATTTTATTTACGTTCCAGCTTTGGTAGGCCTACCTCTATTTCTAGACAACAATGTGCGAGAGCATTGCGTGGCTACTACAAGTCCAATTAACTTCCTCCTGTGCTTTCAATGCCTCGTATACCATTCCTTGGTTTCAGATTTCAATTTGAAAAAATGAAGACTAAGACTAAGACAGCTTTATTGATCCTTTTCTCATTTAAAGACAACACAACAGAAACATACACATAAATAGAACAAAGACAACATAAAGAGTTCATTCAGCGACTACACACGGCGACGGCATGTTGGTCGTTTTCTTGTTTCCTGATCTCAACGAGTGGCGTTGATATAGTCTGAACAAGGAAGGCACGAATGAGTTTTTGTACCGCTCTGTTCTTGTCTTGATTGACAGAAGTCGCCCACTTCACGACGGTTTGACGTAGTTATGATGAAGCAGGTGGCTTTGTCTTCCAAGATTTTTCCGATTTTTCTTAGACATTTTTGTTCAAAAAGTTTCTTTACATATGGTAATGTTGTGAGTGTTATTCTTGATGCCCTTTTTATTATGTAATTAGCTGAACCCTATACTTTGGGATAGCCGAGTGACGTTCTACTTTATCCAGCCCCCTACTAAATCGCGATGTGAATATAGAAGAGTTGTTTTTCTTATGTTACTTAAGAATGTATAGTGCTGTGTGCATTTCAGATTGACATTTTGGACACTAGACTTTGACCTCTTTAACATGCTGAATAGTAGCAGAAGAATTTGTTATCTAAAGAAATTCTCTCAAGTGATCTGTCACTTTTTCGAAATGTAAATCTATTTGTATGTATGTGTGTTTGTGTTTAAAAAGGGGGGATACACGGAAGAGTGACATTTGTATGAGCGTCTAACTGATAAATTCAGATTATTGTGATAAGGTGTGTCGGTAGAGGTTTATCGGACATGATAGGCCTACTTTTATTCTTTGGTAGAATTACTTAGTTATGTAATATTTTGTGATGTTATTACTGTTACTGTGTTATATAAGCGTTTCCTTTGATTGCTGTCAATACTTCCGAATGATTTTGTTACACGCGATAGTTTTCTAAACTTTTACCAAATGATTCAGTTATTCTTAAATGCTTTCTATTATGAAAAGTTATGCCAAGAACGTATAGCGCAGTTTCAAATATGAAGAGAAATACATATCACAACAGCTATGGGAAAATATCACAGTTAGCAAATACTACTAACAATAAAAGCATCCCTAAGACCATCTCTACCTTGAAACAGAAAACTTTGTCACAGGTCTGAGTTATTAGGATTAAATATAGTGAAAAGCATATTGACATGTTGTTGACGAATGTTGAAATTACGGAAACGCGGGTGAGATGATTGAACACATAATCGCAGGTTGTTTAGCTTTTTCAGAATCTGCCTACCTAGGTCACCATAACCGTAACTAATCCATCAACTCCTGGCCTAGGCACTTAATCTGATTAAGAAAGATACACCTACTTATTATAAATACTTGCTACAAGAGGTTCTCAAGTCAACAGACTACCTATTATACTGCGATAGTCGTATTTTCATTAACAATATTGTGGATTTTAATCGCCTTGATTTAGGCCTACTAAATGCTGACAAGAAAGAAAAATCCACAACCATCATTGACATCGCCGTAGCACTAACCCATTATTATGTAAAACTGAAATTGAATAAAAAAAAAGAATAAATTACAATATACCGTGTTGTGATATCAACCGAGGGGATAATGACAACTGACCTCAAAGACACCATCAAGGCCCTTAATATCCCTATGAAGATTCTAGTTGCCGTTAGAGAGCGAGCGGTACTGCTGCACACCTGCCTCATCATCACAAAATTCCTCAATGGATGATGTTAAAAGGACTATAATGAATTTAGTTTCTCTCTATCGGATCTGGGCAAGGAACTTTTTTTTAAACAAATGAAGCTTGACCCTGACAGTGCCATAGAATGATTTTGAATACTATTACTACTACTACTACTACTACTACTACTACTACTGATAATAACTGGCATTGGCCTAATAATAAAGGCATGCAATAACACATTTTAATGAAGCCTAATGTTCACAAACGATCACGGTTTGTAATATTTCGATGTATTATTTTGAAACTAATACGTTTCAAGCAGTAGTTAGATCTGGCCTGAACGATAGGCCGGAGAGAGAGAGATGGAGGGGGAGAGAGAGGGGGAAAGAGAAAGACCTGGTTAAGTTTAGGAACGCATGTTCGTCATCTCTTTTGTTTCTTTTTTTTTTCTCCACTATTTTAGAATCTGCTGAGGGTATCCTGACCTGTGGCAGAAATCAGTACCTGGACATCTCAACAAAAAGATGCCAACCCTGCAAGACATGCGGTTACATTGACCAGGATGTCCACAGCTACCAGGAATGTGATTACTGCACGCCATCGTCCAATGTGTCTATGCTGGCCTACTGCCCCAAGCGATGCACAGCTGAGTTAGGAGGCCTCGATGCCTGGGGGAGGGTGGTCCTATCAGCATTAATCATGATGGTTGTGCCAGTGATTGTCATACCGTTAGCCCTTGTCACAATTGTCATATTTATTAAATAAACATAAATTAATGTCTTTTTTTTTGTCCATATATCATCAAGCTGATGCAAATTATGTAGAATATATCTTTTCCCATTAGACTACTAGCCATTGTCAGTATTATCATATTCGTTAGATAAATACAACTGCCACATTTCATAAAGGTTTACATAAACACGTTTTTAATACTTGCCATTGATTGTCACACTATACAGCTAAATCATGTGTCGAGACAGTCACACTATACTCTAGCTCGTGACGGATCTGCCATTTATATTTGATAAAACTGATGTAGTTTGTCTTCGGAGACATATATATGTAGTGTCATTTATATTCTTAAGCTAACCTGATCCCATATAGTAATAAATATATTTTGTTGTTAAAATTGCTAGCTGTCAATGATCTGTTTTGTCTCCTGTATCCATATGTATATGTTTTTATATTCAATGTACTTTTTATTACATTTATTATGTAGTGTTGAATTATTGGTGAAATGAATGCAGCATACATTTATATAAAAAATAATAAACCTATTTTCCAATGTGCAACAACTAGACTACATCTATTAATTCACAACTCTGCCAATATTTAGTCATAAGTTTATGTGTTACTTATTGTGTGCTTACGACTAACCAACAGCCTTCCTGTGGCGTACTCATTTTATTTTTTTTTTGTTTTTTTTGTTATACTTAGTAATGATTTTTATTTCTAAAAACAGTGTTTTTTTAAAAAGAAATAGAGATATTTTTTCTAAAACTGCACAATCGTTTAAAAAATGTATTATTATTAAAAAGTTTCTATCGAATAATATCAGCAGCCTGGATCATTGCGAATAAAAACAATTCGTTATATATATATTTTTGTAAAAAAATGAATAGAGGCCTCTGTGACGGCCATAGGGTTGAGGCTTTAAACACAATCCACTTCCATCCTTTCGATCGACCCCCCTCCCTGAAAGTAAGAAAGGAAAACAGAAGTAGACTTACTATTGCAAATAATTATCTTATCTTATATATTACAGACGATACTTCAAAAAGAAGATAATTACGTCCTACGCATTTCATGTGTCAATTTAGTGACGCATGTTAATCAATGACTTAAACTCTGCCAAGTCGTTGGTTTTCCTGGCTGATTCAGGCAGCCCATTTTATTCTCTGATGGCACTAGGGACGATGGAGCACTTTTACTCATTTGTTCTAGCGACTAGCGTATGGAATAAGGAATGCTCATATATCCTTGTGTTTTTCTGAGTATTTTATTAGGTAATGTTTTTTTTCTAAATAAACATAGGCCTACACACCATGTGAAACTAATAGATAATTCTATTATAAACAGCAAGTATTTTAATTAATACGGTCATCAACACATATAAGTATCGATAAACCATAGATTTTTAAATACATTATACAGACTCTAGACCTACTTTGTTTTACACATATTTAGTAGGCCACTGTACACAAATCAAATGGTGAACGAGGAACCAGATACTTTGTATAACCTTTAGTATGATGACCTGAAATAAATGTTAGGCGTGTGCTTTTTTTTATTATATATAATTTTATATATAAATATAAGACGCTACAGAAGCCGTAGAAATAATAGCAGGCTCCATAATAACATCCATAGATTTCAAGACATGATAAATCAAACATTGAAAGAAATCCGAGCCAGCTTTTTCCTTCCCCGAAACCTTCCCATCCCAAGAAAATGTCAAGATACCTCACAAGGTCCACAGAGATGAGCATTGTGCCTAAACAGCAACAGTTTGTGTCAACCCAGAATACAGTACAATCAGAATACAGCACGCAGTTAAAAAGAATCAATTTTTGATGAAACCAGAAACCCAGAAATACTCGTGGGACAAGTGATATGGTGTGGTGGGAGGGGATGGAGGAGCATAATGAAGAGGCTGTAGAACTGCGTGTCGTTGAGACAGACAGGACAGTTGTGTGAGACGTCCTCCGTGTCTTGAGAGAGAGAGAGAGCGCTGTTGTAGATACCAAATGTAAGTTTTACATGTCTATTTATTCATATTGTCTACTTTATCTTATAGTTAACTCTTGTACCTGATTATTATGTCTTATCCCATTTTTTTCTAATTCCTCGATCTATAGTGCCCTTTGCTCTTTTTACCTCGCTTTACAGCGTCACTTCAAATTTAAAAAAGAAACTCACTTAGGCCTATGTGTTTTGCTTTTGTCTTCTTTGTCAGCATGCTTTGCACACAGGAAAGATAGGATAGAGAAGGGAGGAAGGGAGAGAACGTAAGAATAGAGACAGATAGGCTTAAAACCTTAAAGGTGGCAGAGTGGCGAAGAAACAAAAAGAAGAAAATAAAAGAAACAAATAATTAAAATAGTTGATGTAAAGAACGTTCATTGTTCTTTATTTTACATGCAAAATGTTGTACATGTCTTGTTTCGGGTGTAGGCCTATCTTCAGAGTTGAAGATAATTACATCCTAGTCCAAACCACCCGAAGGACGACGGGGAATGGCACTGGTATATTTCGAACTGGTAACCATCGAGATCAGAGAACGAAAATCCAGAGATTAAACCACACGTCCAGGTACCCATCCTTTTAATAAAAGAGGTAGCCTAGGTTACAGCATCATAAAGTAGGCCTAAATACAACAACAAAATATAGGTAACCTACATTTTGTAATTTCCAAAAGGTTTTCGTGAATAGAGTCTCCGCTTACGTAATACGAAAATAATAAGCTAAGCAAATAAAAAAGCACTAGTCGACCGGCGGCATAGCATACGCCGCTATTTTCCAGGGCAGGCCTTAGGCACTGCAACATATGCGACCACAGTGGGTCCCTAACTTTCTTTGGACCCCTGCTTGGTGTATAAATTATTAAATTGAACCATTTTATAAAACAACAGATTTCCCGCGGCCTCTTGATTGACCAGGAGCCCCCTGGAAATCTCCTGAAATGTTATTAAATGCTATGCCGCCGGTCGAAAAAGTTCTGGAAATTTCCGGACATTATTAAAATCTTTTTAAATTAAAAAAAAATATGCTATGCTATTTTGTAAATGAAAATAGTGCGGCTTTGGATATATTATTTCCCATTCACACCGTGGTGCGTACGCCATGGGATCTTCCCATTTGCTTGTTATAAGTAAAAATGCGTGAATTCATGAATGAAAAATACTATGAATGGAGATTTTAAAAAAAATGGCTAATTGACCTTAATTTACGCGATATTAAGAATATAGCTGCACTCATGTAACAATGCTTTAGAAAAACAAATTTGAATGTTAATTTGATTAAATGGACTATATATAATTAGTATGTTCATGTGCTAAAGCATAAAACTATACTTGCGAAGAGAAGTTCCATAATCTTCTTAGAGTTGAATTCGAGTTTTAGATCTAGATATAGATCTAGGAACAGATTTTAGATGTATAAATTATTAAATTAAACCATTTTATAACATATAACAGATTTCCCGCTGCCTCTTGATTTACCAGGAGCCCCTGCGATATCTCCTGAAATGTTATTAAATATAGACCTACGAAAAAGTCCTGGAAATCTCCGGAAATTATTGAAATCTTTTGTAATTCAATAGTAGATATATATATATACATACGTGTGTTTTCACGAAGTTACTTCCTTTTCCCGGTCTATTGATTTCTTTATGTCTATGCTATTTTGTGAATGAAATAGTGCGGTGCGGATTGGGTCCATGCACACCGTGGTGCGTGCGCCATGGGATCTTCCCTATTTACTCGTTGTTGTTGTCTGACCTAATTCTTTGAGAAATAATATATAGATATTTTGATTGCACGTTTTAGCATTCCAGTATCATAGTTTTTAAGCTCTCATGCTTATAGCATTTAACTTTTCTAGCCGTGTACCATTGACATTGTAATTATTATCATATTTGCTACCTTGCGTTGGTATGACGGTCCGACCACATACCAGACAGAGAAATCTTAGAGCTGTCCGACATGAGCAGTATCAATGTGACAGTAAAAAGGTCCCAACTTTGATGGCGAGACATGTAGTCCGCATGCCAGACAATCGCCTTCACAATGTACATGTACACAAAAATATGTTTACTTTTTTTTAAGAGAAAAATCAATTTAGTATGCATATAAGTCGGACATTATTTAAAACAACAATTAATAACTAGTTTTTCATATTATCGCATGAACTGCAGCTCTATTACAATATCGTATATGTTAAAACCCTGAACTTATGGAATTTTATTTACGGAAAAATATTTTCTTGATGAATAAAACGATTAGAGCAATTATGTATTCATTATAAAACATTAGTTAGGCCAGGTTGACCGTTGGGGCACCACACAAGATCCGTCAACCTTCATTCTCCCTACTTCTCTGTCATTTGTCTTTGATAGAATTTCATTCTGATATTCTTTCTGAAAATATTGAAACCTGCCTTTTTACCTGCCTAGGTAGATTTTGAGTTTGTGTCTCCACTCAAACTATCTTTGTAACATTGTTTTTAATAGGTAGGCTATATTTCCATTATATCGTTCCAACATTTCACCACATCGGTTTCTCTTCATTATTTTTTTAAAATTGTAACTTATTTCTTAAACATTGTACACCTGAGGTAAAAAAAAATACATTAAAGTATTAAAAGAACAGATTAATTATTGCGATTAAGTTTAAGTACCGGGTATGAAGATCCCTGCTGTGGATAGTGTTATGGCAAAGCTTATTAAGCTCATTAACTGTTTTGATTACAGGTAGGGCATCGGGTAGGCATCACTTTGTGAGAGACGTGTGTGCTGAATATTCTTAATTTATATTTCTTTCTGTTGCCATTTCTCTTTTTTTTTTTTTTACAAAACTTATGTCCACTCACTCATCTGTCTGTCTGTCTGGTAAAGAATTTGTACACGTTATTTCTCCTACACCCGCATTCTCGTATCAAATTGAAATTTTGAACATATATTCCTTGTACTTGACAAAACAAGAATAAATTTAAATTTTAAAAATTAACCAATTAGTTAATTAATGATTTTGTTTGGTATTCAACAAGGGAAAGAAATCGTACTTGACAGATGTGGTGATATAAGTTGAGCCTTGAATGAACACATTTATTTATGCATTTAAAAAGCGATCACGGTAATAATCAGAGATTCATCCTTCTTTCCTTCCCTCCTCTTTTTCAACTGGCCCAGGCCAGACCAGACTTTACGTACACTCTGTACCGTATTTTTTGCGCATATAGGCCTACCCCAAATACCCGTATACCCCGAACAACTTATAAAATAAGAAAAATATAATTTTACAACCCGCACAGTTATATGCCTAGCATGTGAAGTGTCAATTTATGACCCAACTTCTGCAGCTATTCTTATTGGAAGAAGACAGAATTTAAAATATAGGCCTATGATACAAGTTTCGATAACTTCCTTAACAATAGCGACGACAGTGACGTTAGTAAGACTGGCGTTTGATTGCGGGTGTTTTGCATGTTTTGTAGTTTATACGTTTTACATTACAGTATCGGCAAGCTAGTTTAATTGCTTACTTAGATCTACGTGTCACAATTGATTACTGGTAGCCTATATTAAAAATTATATGCCTCGTCGGTGCTGCGACCTTGTTTTAGCACAACAGAGCAAATCCTAAATATCAGAATACTCTGAGAAAAATATATCCACACAAAGATAATCTTTTTCATGTCTTTATTGATTTCAAGAAAGCTTTCGATCGAGTATGGCACGGGGCACTCTGTGCGACAATGGAAAAATACCGCATAAATAAATATCTAGAACCTATACAAGGATGCCACCAGTGATGGTGTACTTAAACAACAGTATTGGGAACTGGTTCAAAACCACAGTTGAAGTAAGACAAGGCTGCCTACTTTCACCAACACTGTTCAATATCTTCCTTGAAGGATAATGGAAGATGCTCTCGGTGGATTTAAAAGTACTGTAAGCATTGGAGGAAGAATTACTAACTTGCGCTTCGCAGATGACATTGACGGACTTGCAGGGGCAGAAGAAGAACTAGCCGACCTAGTGAGGCGCATTGACAAGACTTCCGCAGCATATGGCATGCAAAAAAAATGCATAAAAAAAATCATGACCAATAACCAACAGGGCTTTATAAGGGCCATTTACATTGGAGGTGAAAAGCTAACTAGTGTTAGCAGCTTCAAATACCTCGGAGCTATTGTCTCGGATGATGGAGAAAAAAAAACGAACTACTGGTCCGAATAGCATAGTCCTCAGCGGCCCTTTCAAAACTTAAAATAATATGTAAAGACAAAGGCTTAGCCCTCGGCACCAAAATCAGACTGATGTGCTCCCTGGTCATGGCCACATTTTTATATGCTTGTGAGTCTTAGACGCTGACTGCATCCTAGCAATGGAATTGAGATGCTACAGAAGGATCCTACGCATCACATTCAAAGACCGAATTACAAACCAAGAGATTAGAGACAGGGTTACTGCAGCGATCGGACCCCATGATGACATGCTAACTACTGTGGGAAAAAAACGCAAGCTTAAAATCTATGGCCATATTACAAGATCTTCGAAGCTCGCAAAGACCTTCATTCAGGGAACAGTACCCGGAAAAAGAAGAAGAGGCAGACAGAGAAAGCGGTGGGACAACATAAAAGAATGGACGGGCCTGCCATTGAAAG
>JADKLZ010044515.1:0-14212 GCA_021533235.1 Biomphalaria straminea
ATGTTAATTGATGATATGTTAATTAGCCAGAAGCAGATCGAAAACCTGATCCTAACTATTCCATTCCTATTATGGCATGAACAGATGGTAAAATGTTTTACTATGTTTCGGATGTTCCTTCAGAGTTGAAGATAGTTTACTTCCTAGTCCAAACCTCCCGCAACTTGGTGGTAAGACCATAACGCCCTGAGCAGTCTCTAACCACAAAAATTGCGCTCTAAAATCTAAACACAATTTAAGTATTAAAGAGCAATTCATAAATAATCATCACGTTTAGTGTGTACTTTAACAATGTCTAAAAAGAAATAAAAATAATTGAATTTCTCCTAAAAAAATCTACATTTTGCAACTCTATCTGGTGAAAAGAATGTACAAGTCATTTCTTCCACACCTTACCACGGATCAAGCTGGAATTTTAAACAGTTATTTATTTTACTTGAAAACACAAGAATCTATTAAAAAAAAAAAAACAAAATAGTTAATTTACTATTGGTAGTTCATTATTCTGTTTGGTTTCTCAGAAAAGGCAAAGAAATAGTACTTGACCTTAGTGGTGGTATAAGCTGAATTAGTCCCCTTTATAGGTCGTCGTCTGAGGCTTAGTGAATACAAACATGAAATAGGAAGATACAATATTCCGTGTTCATACGCTCTTCGATAGTAAAGTAGTTATTGTGTTGGCTTGAGAAGCCTGAGAAGGCTTCAGCCAACGTTTTTCTATTCAGGTCTTTCAGATATTTTTTTTATAAATACATCTAAAAAACGATCCCCAAGTTAATCCGTTCTTTCCAACTGGTCCAAACAGGTGATAGGATCATAGCGTACTGAGAATTTTAGCACCATGACAATAATAAACTGATGCTACAATTAAAGAAAGAGTCAAAACAAAGTCAAATTTTTGTTTTGTTTAAAAGTAAGTAGCAAAGAGCTAGTTTGGTGGCGGTTATTTCAAATTTAAAATGTTCTTTAATTATAGGGTTCTGCTACCCTTATCAAAATCGGAAGAATTACTATTTTTTGTTATATAGATCTATTTGGATAAACCTTTGCATTGTGTGTCTTTACCCTGGTGACCAGTGTACATACACATACGTACTTAATATCATTACATAGTTTAAGCAGGAATTTGTGTTCTCGTTTATGGTGATTATCGATTTGAATAATTTCCTATAACTTTTTTTGTGTTTGTTTTTGTTTACAAGTCCGATTATATAGAAAAATACAATATCTTATATAGAAGAATGCTGGACCAAAATATAAACAAAAAATACTTGGCCACGAAGCCTTCAGCAGCAACAAAGAAGAGGCTAATGTAGTTCTCTAGACCGATGTTTTACCTGTAAAGCAGAAAATCTTTATCTACTATATCCAATGGTCATACTCTCTGTACGTGCCCTAGATAGAACAAAAACGAATCCTCAAAGAAATTGTGTTCACTTTGCTGGGACTTCAGTTCTTCTACAAATATTTCTACCTCCGTCAAAAATATTGAGTACGTCACAGGCTCTAAGCGTGACCTATGTGACCTCCGTGACCTATTTATGCTATTTATAAAAGCGAAGGTGTTGTTCCTAGCTGCTACCGACCAGGCCAAAAAAAAACAACAAAAAAAAAAAACTGGGAGATCCTAGCCATTCATCCACTTCCTACCCCTCCCCTGCTGCATACCATACTGGACCAAAATATAAACAAACTATTAGAGTCACATGGCTTTCAGCAACAAAAAGAAGCAAACAAGATGGAGCAGATAGGTACAGCATTTCATCCTCTTTATTTCTTCTAGTTCTCTAGACCGATGTTTTGTCTGTATTGCAGAAAATCTATATTTACTATATCCAATGAGTCTACTTTCTATAAATGACTATAGGCCTAGAGAGTATAACAAAAAACAACAAATCTTCAAAGAAAACGTAACCAGGTTTGTTCACTTTGCTTGGACTTCAGAGTTTCACCAATTAACTCGACCTCCATGATAATGGAGTCAATGGTTCTAAGCTGCGATTGACCAGACCCAAATTAAAAATAGCACCTTTCAACCCTATCTACCCCAATGCGCGCTACCCCAGTGTTTGAGTGTTAAGTATAAAAGCTTGATCCGTGAAGTTGATAGGAATAGTAAATCCGATGGTTATTGAGATATTTCAATTCTGACTAAAAATATGTAATAGTAAAATTGTACAATTTTGCTTGGAAACATTTATATCTAATAATCTAATAAATTTGACAGTAGAGTCTTGACGCCTAAAAAAAGGCGGTCGATTACGATTTTCTTTTTCCAGTCTTATTAAAACTAAAAGGGTCTTTTTTTTTTTTTTTTAATTTAGATCGAGTCTAAAAGGAAGTGGAAATGACTAAAGACATATAAAAAATGTGTAGACTTATAATAATAATAATAATAGGCTTGTCTTCGAGTCCGAAGATTAATGAGGAATACAGTGTTTCCCGTGGCTGTGCAGTCCCAGCTGTGACCTACATATTTTGCCACATCCAGGGCAAGCAAAACCATTGTCCGCAGGTGGTCGGTTTAGATTTTCTTTTCGTCGTCTGCGTTTGTCCTCGGCGGCAGATTTTCTTTTGGTCTCAAATGTGTATCCCGCGGCCTTTGTGAGTGACCTCCAGACTTATGGATATATAAAAAATGCTTTCAAAATACGCAATTTGTGAGATATTTCTTTTTATGCTTTCTGTATAGACTGCGGCCTTTTTTAGGGAAATGCCTCAAATAAAATACAAAGGTGTGATAGATCTTGTTTTTTTTTTTTTTTTCGTGAATAGCGATTGTCAGGTTGCGAATTTGTCAAAGGAGGTCATAATGTGCACCTTGGCGGGAAAAGGAACATGTGTACGAAACAGGATGCGGAACAAAATGACACAAAAGTTCACGACCTCGAAGCCATTCGACTTAGAGGGTTTCCCCGACTCAAAGGGTCATGGCCATATGTTTGGGAAACTAGGTCAACTTTATTTTTGACTCGGTGTATGAGCCGGCAACCTAGATAAATATAGGATTCTAGATTATTGATTTGGAACAAGAACTCTATCTTCTTGGCTCAGATCTTTCAATTTAGGAAATTTAGGCACCGGATATTTAGGCACCTCGTATTTACAGACATTTAGGCACCGGATATTTAGGCACCCAGAAATTTAGGCAAATTTAGGCACCGGATAATTAGGCACTTTTTGACAAGGCGGATAACTATGCACCGGAAAATTAGGCACTCTTTAATTAGCGACCTTAATTTTGAAAATAATTTTAAAATGTTAACGTACGTTTTATCCTTAGGCTATGGACTATCTGTGACGGTATTTCTTCTTCTTCTTCTAGCCAGCTTTATTGCTGCTGAGCTGTGAGCTTTTTTTGCAGACTGTGCCAATGAAAAAAGTGTGCTGTTCTCTTCAGTGGTTCAGCACTGCCGTACAGGGTGTTGGTTATGTTCGGCTGTAGTGCAAAGGGGGAGTTGTGTGAAGTTTATTTTGTTCAGAAGGTAATATAATAGAGGTGTGTGTCCTGTTCTTAGTTGTAAAATTGTAGATTGTTCTTTGAGGGGGAGGAAGTTAATACTGTCCAGTTTGTTAGGCCTAGTCATTTCTTTGTACATTGCTCTACCCGCCCATTGGTTGAGCCACTCCTCTTTGTGATTGTTGACTAACATTGACCTTAGGGTGATGTAGCTAACAGGTCTATCTGGTTGTTCCATGGATGACCCTGCCTTTGATAGCTTATTTGCCTTTTCATTTCCCATAATGCCAATGTGTCCAGGGATCCACTGTAGTGTGATATTGATATTTAAGTTTGATATCATCTGATGGATAATCACAATTAGTGTTGTCAACTTTCTTGGGCTGTTTGAGGTGCTGGTATTAAGTGCTAGCAGAGTGGATTGGGAGTCTGTAAAGACAACAATATCTGATGGTGATTGCACTCCTTCATATAATTTGTTTTCTACTGTCTGTAGTGCTATGGTAATTGCCTCAATTTCGTCTTGGAAGTTTGAGCAGTAGTCGCCACAGGGTGCACTTATTTCAAACTGTTTATTTTCGGGGAAGACCAGCAAGGCACTAATACCAGCATTGATGGTGTCTAGAGCTCCTTATTTATCCTATTTATCCTATTATAAAAGGCAGGTATATTTCATCAATTATAACGATTTCTAACTGCAAGTTTATGATACAAAATAATAACTGACAAAATGAGAAAAAAAAAGGACAATGTTGAAGATACGGGGGAAAGGGGGACAAGAGGTCATTAAGTGATATAGACACCACAGGATTCAGGGCAGGTAGAGAGAATTCCCTGCTCATTACGTCACCTTCACGTCCAACCCCTACGGTTGATGGGTGATAATTAATATTATAAAAAATATTTATAAAATATTATGTTGCTACCCCTCTTATAGTTAAGTTACAAAATTCTTACAAAAACAGCTTCTTCACACTGAAGAGGATTTTTAGTTTAAAGCCCCTTTCCAGCGGGATTTGAAGCTAGCTGCCACATCTTCAATGTAATATTAAAGCAAACTACATTTACAAAATTATATGAGTGTAGCCAATAGAGGTATTAATTCCCCCCCTCCTTTCCAAAGGGTTTTGAGGTAAAAAAAAAATCAATATTATTCTAAAGCAAACTAGTCACCAAATTCTATGAGCGTAGCTATAGGGGCTTTTGGGTTTGTTTTTAGGTTACCCCCTTTCCTTTCCAAAAGATGGTTTTGACGTTAAAACATCTTTCCACTCTAAATAAAAGTTTGGCAAACTAATGTCACCAAAATGCCATAGGCGTAGCCATGAGAGCTTACACTTTTCTACCAGTTGCTGAACTCAATTAATAATGTGCAGTAAATAGCAGAATTGGTTTTTAAATTAAAAAGGTCTCATTAGCAGGATAATGCACTGTAGACACCTCAGAATTTTTTTTATTTTAAATACCGGAAAGTGTGCTTGGGGGGGGGGGGGCGGTAATGGAGGAAGAAAAAAACAACCCCTCCGAAAAAAATATTCTGGTTACGCCGATGAGTTATCACTGTTATATTACAACTACATAATTAGTACATTACTTTCTAATTTGCATTGAAAGTCAACTAGAAACAACAAACATTAAAGAAAAGAAACAAAAACATTCTTAAATATCGATCTTCAACTACCTTGACTCTAGCTCTGAGACAGACTTACCTTTTGCTCTTCCTGACCTCCGCGTGCCCCAGCTAGGTTGACCCATTTGGCCACTGGTACACAGGGTCGGACTGGCTTAAAAAATCGGCCCGGGAAATTTGGTCATGGCGGCGGCCCATTTCATCATTATATTTTTTTTTTGAGTAATTTAATATTACTACTTATTTTTAATTTAATTTTTATATATTTTTCTTTAGTTTCTATAATTATTTCATATATATATATATAATTTTAAAGTTCAAAAACACTACTTTAAGTTGTAAGAATGTTTTTATTTATTACATGTTCAAATTCGTAATTTTGAGAAACAACATTAAACAGTTAAATAACTCCTAGTTTTAACAACCTAAACATAAGAAATAGAGAGTCTAAAATTTCAATACACCACTAACTAGTATAACGCTTTTTTAATCGTATCTCTAGTGTAGGGTGTGTGTGCTTTGTTTGAAATGATAAAAGATGCACATACATTTCATGTACAAACAACAAATTACAATGCTTCCGATGATAAACATGAACTCTTCATTAGAAATACTAGGAAAGGGTCACAGTCAATGTCCATCAAGTAACCTAACAATTTTTTCCTTTAAATTCCATATTGATTTAATGATTGGCCAGTGAATACCAAACATCAGAATGTTTTAATTCCAAATCTTTAAATACTTTTCGGAACTGCCAGTCGGGAATATTTTTTAGAATTGGAGGATATAGGCGAAGTGAATTTGGTGGCCCCGAATAAAAAAAGAATATACAAAATAAAGGGGAAAAAATAAAATTTTGCAATTTATTGAAGACCTAATGTACTTCGAACAATAACATGGAATACAAGTTTCGCTATTCCTTTTGTGTAATATCAGACAGTAGTTTCTGTGCGAGCCATTTAACAATCATTGACCTTAGCAGCAACATACTTTGACTATGCCTTGGGACGGCCTCTTAGCTTAAATGAATTATATGTTACCTTCCCTGAAAGTATAATGAATTTAATGTAGCTTTGTGTAAACTTTCCAGTTACTAGTTTGACTTACTGACTTAATCCTGTGTATTCCCAGGGGAGCATAGGGCCGCAACCACACCTCTCCACCGAACTCGGTTCTGACCAGCTTTCTTCATCTGCTCCCATGTCATTCCAGTACCCCCAGCTTCACTGATGACTGACCTCTTCCAGGTTTGCTTGGGTCTGCCCACTTTCCTCTTTCCTTGTGGGTTCCAGTCAAGAGCCTGCCTTGCAACATTGGTAGCTGGTTTTCGCAGGGTGTGTCCTATCCAGCTCCATTTTCGTTTTGTAATGTCTTGTGCTAGGGGCTTTTGTCTAGTTTTTTTCCACAAATCGGTAGTGGTTATCTTTTCTGGCCAGCTAATTCCTAATATCCGGCGTAGGCATTTGTTAACAAAAGTTTGGAGCTTTTCCATATTTGTTTTAGTGACTCTTCAAGTTTCTGAACCGTAAAGGAGAACATACTTAACGTTAGTATTATAGATTCATATCTTGTTATGTAGAGATATTGCCTTGGAGCGCCGGATTGTTTGAAGAGTTGAAAAGGCAAACCTAACTTTATTTATTCGAATTATTATATCATCATCAGCTCCACCGTCTTTACTAACTCTGCTTCCGAGATAGGTGATGTGGTCTGTATCAAGGATGTTTTCTCCCTGTAGCATGATTGGGTTCTCTTGTCTATTGTTGATCCTCATAACTTCTGTCTTCTTTTTATTGATGAGAAGTCCAGTCTTTTTTGCTATTTCTGAGAGTCTGGTGAGTTTGGTCTGAGCATTTTGTTTCGTATGGGAGAGGACACAGATGTCATCGGCAAAATCCTAGTTTATGGTTGGGATATTTTCTTTATGTTATTTAAAAAGTTGTTTTTCTCAGTCATAGCTCCATCAGTTTTTATCCTTACCATCTTGTACAAGCCAACCCAACTCTTTCTACACAGTTCTCCATAGCATTGAGTAAATACTGGCCTGGACTTATGTCTTTTACTGAATTTATATAGTTTTGTATCTTATAGTATTATATAGTATTGTTATTGAATATAATCTACGTTTTTTTCAAAACTCTTTAGAAAGACGTTTGGAAACAATGTTTCTTTAGCCTCTTCATTACAAATGATAAGAATCAAAAGTTTCTATAATGTCTCTATTATTTACAATGATTTATATAGGTTTTCGCGGCCGCATAAAACACTTCGGCGGGCGCATGTGGCCCGCGCTCGTAATTTACCCACCCCTGCACTATTCGATGCTAAAACATCAATGATTTCATTGTTATTGATTCTTGGAAGAAGGTCCTTCTGACAAGACATCAGCATGAATGATTGTAAAGTTGACTGGTTAAGCGAATTTCTAAATCTATTCGAAATGTATTTCAATTTTGAAAACGACTTCTCACAAGCAACCTCGTAACGTAAAGTAATGATTTTGCTGTTCCAGTTTGGTTATTTTCAATACAAACTATTATTTAAAGCTATCATATAATCAACAGTAATTTCAGTTAAAATTAAAAATATAATAACTTTCTTTTGACAGTTGGCAGCCGCCGGCCCACCGGGAATTTCCCGGTGTCCCGGCGGCCCAGTCCAAGCCTGCTGGTACACGGCACTCATTGTCCACACCAACACACATACACACACTGAATCACTTTTTCATCACCTCTAGGAAGTTGTTCCGGGATCTCTGACCTACTTAAGCCTCTAGCGCAGAGATGGGCAAAATACGGCCCGCGGGCCATCTACGGCCCGCAGAAAGGTTTTATCCGTCCCGCCTTAAGAAACCAGACCTAAAGTTGATTTCTTGTGCTCTGAAAATGTGTATTATATACATATTTTCTTTTGCAGTATTTTGTTAAGTAATAAAAATCTGTGCTGGATATTAATTGACGAATGAACACCTTGGTTCACTCTTCAATAAAACAACTACGTTCCTATTTGAGCCAGATTATAAGGAACTAATTCGAACTATTATAAAACCCATATCTGCTTCATACAACACCAGTGGCGTAGCTAAGGTGGGGGGAGGAGGGGGGAGAATTAGAAAATCCCCCCGGGCCACCACTTGAGGGAGGCCCCAAATGAGTGCTTTTACATGAAAAATTAAGTATTACGCAAAATGTAGGGGCCCCAAAGAGATCAGTGCCCCCAAGCGATGGAAATTTTGTAGCTACGCCACTGTACATCACGTTATTTAAATCATCAAAATATAGAAGATTTTGGCCCACTGCGCTAGCGTATCCAAAACTTTTGAGTGGGAGAGGAGGGCGATTTTTTTGGGGGGCCAAACGTAACCCTAACGCCCAGAAAACCTTAACCCTATGCATAAACGCACTGTAATAACCTTTTTTTGGGGGGGGGGGGGACGCTAGATGTGAAAATGTCTTGGTGTTACAATGAGATTGTGTTGACCAGACAATGCGTTTTTAATGTTATAATTTAGTGCACTTTTCTATTTTAAACAATTACTGACAGCTGAAATAATTTCGTTTATGCCGGAGATTTTAATGTAAACTATTAATTCAAACAACAATGTCCACAACCACAATAATTAATTTAATTCTGAAACCAAGAATGCCTTGCATAAGACATACACACCGTCGAACACAATTAAATTAAAAAAATGAACTATCTTCGTTCCAGCTCATATCTATATCTACAACTGACCTTCCCTGCCTTTCCAAATCTGTTTATCTACCTCTAACTATCATCTAACAATCAACTAGAAACAAACAAATCTCGCACCTTTTTACGGAGTTAACATTTCTTGTGTTGCAAGAAGAATCAAACAGGATGTACCTTTGGGAAGATTGTATCCGACAACTAAAAATAAACTTAGTGTAGCAGCTGCTTGTATATTATATATAGGTTCTAAATTGCAATTAGAGCTCCATCTAGATCCCATAACCCATTATTTGGGTACGAGGCTAAAACGAGGCTGTTTCCGTTATTATGTCACAATGAATACCATGTGGTGTGACAAAGGGTTTCGTTATAAAGAGAGTTTGGTACATCTCCCATAATTCTGGTTGTCAGTGTATGACCTATCAACATTGGACGTTATTTGAGGTTATATATATTGTGGTTCATTGCCTTCAGTCTTAAGAGAATAATTGTCTTTACGGATGGTCTCGGCTTATATCGTGAAGCATATCTAATTGCGTTGACTCTTTTGTAGCGTCTGAATATCTGACTCGGTTCTTACTGATTCTACTTACAAAAAAGAAGGGGCGCGGTGGTCAAATAGTTAAGCGCTTGGCTTCCGAACCTGAGGTCCTGGGTTCGAATTCCTGTGAAGACTGTAATTTTGAATTTCGGGATTTTTAGGTGGCCACTGAGTCCACCCAACTCTAATGGGTACCCGACTTTAGTTGGGGAAAGTAAAGGCGGTTGGTCATTGTGCTGGCCACATAACACCTGACTCGTTAATCAAAGAAACAGATGACTTTAATATCATCTGCCCCATAGATCGCAAGGGGACATTTTTACGTACAAAAAATAAGACGCACACAATGGCTTTGGCCTCCTTCAGTCGCCAATCGAATATGGAGCCTTTCATAGTAATGAGATGAATGCTTGGGCATTATCTATAGAAGGAACCTTGGCACTCACAGACTGACCCTCCCTCCTATACAGTTGAATAGCGTGTCGATACAGTTTGGATCAGTGGCACCGCAGACTCTGCCATGGTGTAGCGCTGCTTGCCGCATACAGTCGCCGGCTCTTGATTTTATGCTGCTCATCGCTGTGTCCCGCGCAGTGGACAAAAAAAGGCAGAACAAAATATCGAAGTCTTTGCCATGTTTGGGTAGAGCTGCAAAGCAGCAGAGGTTTGTTCCTTCTCCTAGTTGACCAGCCAGCCGTAGCTAACGAGCTCCTCCTATTAGTTTAAATGCAACTCGCCTTTGCCTTTACTGTTAGTAATAACGATTCCAGAGGAGCCAATGACTGAGCCACACGTAAGGGCCAGGAGTTGGAAATGGTTGTCAGTGGTTAATTGAGAAGCATATCATAGAAAGCATGTTTAGGTAGTGGAGAGCTTATAGACATTACCACTTCTGGCAATAATAACCTTACCATTTGATAATAAGTAAACATTGTTTACATATAGTTACATCTTTCCACCGAAATAGCTCTTACAAATGTAAGTATTCTGGTAATGTTGAGTCAAACCTTTTTATTTATCTCATTTCATGGTAAGATATATGTTAATGATTCAAGCACAATTTTTTTTTCTCTGTGCCTGTCTGTGAAAGCCTGGTCTAGTCTTATACAAATACAATACTTATCAAAGGCAATTCATTATATCTTTTAAAAATTTTGTATTTATAGTTACATATATATATATATATATACCTACAAGAGCGGGACCTAGAAGTAGGACCTAGAAGCAGGACCTACAAGCAGGATCTAGAAGCAGGATCTAGAACTAGGACCTACAAGCATGACCTAGAAGTAGGACCTAGAAGTAGGACATAGAAGTAGGACCTAGAAGCAGGACCTAAAAGTAGGACCCAGAAGCAGGAAAGTAGGACCTACAAGCAGGACCTAGAAGTAGGACCTACAAGCAGTACCTATAAGTAGGACCCGGCGAGTTATGAATATCGTACAAAATTTTCCACTATCTGTTGTACAATCTGTTCAGTTTTTATAGAGCTGCTGCCAACATTTGGCTCCATTTTGTGTCTTTTTGAATTTCTATTTTTTTTTTTACGGTATAAAAAGTAAAGTTTCTCTTTCAGACATTGCGATCTATATGGCAAATGGCCATCTGTTTCTTTGGCTAACGGTTGACGAGGGTGTCATGTGGCCAGCACAACAAACAACCATCTTTACTTTTCCCCGATAGATGTCTGGTACCAATTGATCCCGAAATTAAAAATCACAGTCTTCACCAGGATTCGAACCCGAGACCTCCGGTTCAAAAGCCAAAGGTAAGGTAAAAAGTATTTTTTTAAATCTTTCTGGCAACGCACTATAGCACGTAATTCCCAGTAAAAGCAGGAATAATATCTGCAAGCTCCCGCGCAAAGCAGGCATAAAAACAGTTCCTTGGCAAAGCAGGTATAAAACGGGACCAGAGTTAAACTAGCTCAAATTGAAAGAGTTAAAAAAATATACAAAGTTTAAATCACATATGTAGCATGTGTGTGACAGTTTGTATGTGTCAAAGTGTGTGTGGTGTAAATTAAATAAAACACTTGGAGATAGGCTCAACACGACCGAAATAAACTTTAACCAATTGGATTCGTTTATTTGTTATTGGATCTTGGAGCACTGTCCATCATAACTCCAGGTCATATTGACCTACAATTCAAAACACAGCTCTTGGTGTAATAGTTTTAAGAAATATGTGTATGTATGTGTGTCAGTGTGTGTGTATGTGTGTATGTGTGTGTACTTATGTATAAGAGAGATAACGAAAAATAAATAGAAAGGGTGTTTGTGTGTGTGTGTGTGAAAGAGAATTTTAATGTGAGGAAAAAAAAAGTTGAAACATGAGACTTTATGTTCTCTTTTCTTTTTCTTATATCAAAATTAATTTTATATATAAAATATGGACGGAATAAAAATAACAGGAATACAAATTTGTAAAAAAAAAGTTTAAAAATATGACCTTTCTTAATAAAACAAAAACAAAAATTTCAGCAATAACTGGTTTAAATGGAAGCGTCTTTTCAAGGATTTCTGAACTTCCTAGACGATGTATACAATATAATACATTTAAAACTAACGATATTTTAGTTCATACATGAATTAATTTCTACAAACATCGCTATTACATTAACTCATTCTAGCATCATAACACTATCAACGAGTGACATATGGACAGATTTGTAACAGTTCTCAAAAATGCATGCATTCTCATATCTTAACTCAACAAGCAAGGCATAGATAAAGTAAGCTATCACATGATTGGACAAAATATCAACGTATAAAGTAAGCTATCACATTGTTGGACAAAATATCAATGTATAAAGCAAGCTATTACATGATTGGACAAAATATCAATGTTTATCTTAATCTTGGTGCTGGCTTTACTTTGAGCTAACAGAGCTGTTACCTCGGCCACCTATGATCATGATGATTCCACCAATCAAAGCCAAGATGAGAGCGCAGACTGCAAGGGCGTAGGAGTAGCCAAATCTGCCAGTATAATCGTCGTATTCAGCCCCAAAGATGGCGACAGATATAAGCCAACATCCAGCTGGAGAAATACAAAAGGCAAGTCAATTAAGTCTTATTAGTTTTAAGCTAGCAAAAGAATTAAATTAAAATAACTAATAAATGTATTCAGATATGTTTAAAAATAATATTCGTGAAGATTTTTTACTCTATAACGGAAATAAAAACAAACTAAAGTTTCCCTTTCGGACATGTCGATCTGTGGGGCAGATGATGTAAAGGTCATCTGGTTCTGTGGCCCACGGTTAACGAGGGTGTCATGTGGCCAGCACAACGACCAACCGCCTTTACTTTTCCCCCAACGTATGTCAGCTACCCATTAGAGCTGGATAGCGGAGCGAACTACAATTAATTTCCAAAAAGTAATACCGCTACATACTTATATGAACGTAGCTGATTCAGGAGACTAATGAGGTATAAGTAGTGAATTATTTTTACACAAGTTAGACTTTTCTTATACTTTTGATGTTTTTTTTTTTGTTTTTTTTTAAATATGCTAATATGTAACTTAATGTTCCAAAAGTTTCCTAAGTGCTCATATTTTAAAGACAGCTAAATCACTATATTGTCCCCGTATTCGGTCCGTGGCAGAGATATCGATCATAAGATCAAGTGCGACAAATTGATCATAAGATCGATTGCGACAAAGCGGTCATAGGATCGAGTGCGACAAATTGATCATAAGATCGAGTGCGACAAAGCGGTCATAGGATCGAGTGCGACAAATTGGTCATAGGACCAAGTGCGACAAATTGGTAATAGGATCAAGCGCGACAAATTGGTCATAGGATCAAGTGCGACAAATCGGTCATAGGATCGAGTGCGACAAAGCGGTCTTAGGATCGAGTGCGACAAATTGGTCATAGGATCAAGTGCTAAAAATTGGTCATAAAATCGAGTGCGACAAATTGGTCATAGGATCGAGTGCGACATATCGGTCATAGGATCCAGTGCAGCATATCGGTCTCACAGTAATCTGAGCAAAAAAACTGGATTGGCTGAAGCTATTACCTGAAACAAAGAGAGTGATGGCTGAAGCTATTACCTGAAACAAAGAGAGTGATGGCTGAAGCAATGCCAGTTTCACTGTTTCCCTTACAACTTCCCCAGAACATGTACAAGACGATGAGAAGAAAGCCGACGTTCAGTGCAATGAAACCAAAGATTGCAAAAGCTTGAATGGCGTCAAATTCATCTGAAAAAAAAATAAAAAAATTCGTGAACCAGAAAGAAGTCTGTTTTACAAAAACTATGACGTGAAGCTGCCGGAACCTAGATGTAAGTTAACGTGTGAGACTTATTGGGACATAGTTAGTATCTACAAAACAATTTGCCTGCCTCCATTTCACAATATTGTTTTATTAACCTTATTCCTTTGGAACCAAAAGATTTTAAATATTTTATTTGACCTAGATATATTTATTTTGCCCTCCCTACAAAAAACAAGAACGTTGAGAAATATATAGCTCCTCCTTCGTGGTCGAAGCACATTTTTCATTTTCTATGGACTCGAAGATGACTGTAAAGTCCAATCCTCGCTTTAAAAAGCCGACCGCATAAGTGACGTGGGTGGGTTAGGTCAGTTGCAAATGGGCCTACTTCTTCTCTCTGTTTTTTGTTGGTTCGGCGCTCTATCGCCCTGGCCACTCTTCTTGCTTCATATCTTGAGACTCCGAGACTCACAGCTTCACGCCACGAGGACCGATCGAGAGCTAGTGCTTCCCAGCCATGAATGTCGATACCGTATTCCTTGAAGGAGCTCTTGAGGGTGTCTTTGTAGCTTTTGAATTGGCCTCCGTTGGAGCGCTTTCTTACACACAGCTCCCCGTAGAGAAGTCGTTTGGGAAGGCGTTTCTCTGGCATGCGGA
>JADKLZ010044521.1:1959-13656 GCA_021533235.1 Biomphalaria straminea
TCATTATGTGAGAAATGTTCCGCTAAATACTCATTATGTGCGAAATGTTCCGCTAAACTCTCAAAACGTGAGAAGTGTTCCGTTGAGGAAACAACTGAGATTCAGCATATTGACATTATATAACAGAAAAGAAAAACAAATTTCAAGGAATGTTAGGATTTATTTACACTTGAGGTTCAATCCCAAAGCAAGCAAAATACACACACACACACAAATACTTAAAAAAACAACAACAAAGTTTATATTAAAGATATCAATTAGTTTGGATCAGTCAAGTAATTCATTCTGTAATAAGCCTCAGACTAAAGTCTATAAAGATAACTAGTTCAACTTGTGTAGCACAACTTCAGTCAGATTATCTTTATTTCCTTTGGGAAAAGGGCTTACTCAGCTTATACCACCGCTTCAGTGAAGTACTATTTCTTTTATTTGGGAATGGCACAAATGCAGCGAATACCACCACAACAATCAAGTACTATTTTTTCCCCTTATTTAAGATACCTAATAAAACACATTTATTACCGATTATTAATTAACTAATTGATTTCATTATTACACATTGATTCTTGTGTTAAAAGAAATAACTGCGAAATGTTAGCTTGCAGTGGCGTAACTATGGTAAGGGAAGAGGAGGGGGGAGAATTTGAACATCCACACTTAAGGGGGGGACCCCCATATAAGTGTTGTTTTTTTTTTACATTGAATATTATATATTACGTAAAATGCAGGGGTCCTCGAAGAGGTTCAGCCCATCGGGCCCCAAAGGATGAAAAATTCCTAGCGCGTTGTCAGTTTGTTGTTGGTGAAATAACACGCACAAGCCTTTGGCCAGACAGACAGTGTGAGTTGATAGAACCTTTGTAGAATCACCAACCCAAACAAATTTAGCATGCAAATGCACACATCTCACATTGCGACATAAATTATTTTATCAATTTTTCAAAGTTGGAACTATCAATTAGAATTTCTATCATTAGTTTCATAACAGAGTCACATTATTTGTTTATACTGCAAGGGTCTCATTAGTTAACATTCAGTGAAAGCATAGGAGTGGCCCTGTAATTGGATATATAACAGGCGGATTTGAAATCATGAAAAATGTCTCTTGTTATAAAAATATAAAAATGGAAGACATATTGAACTGATCAACGGTGGGGAGCATGGTCAAGAGGCTTAGTACGCTTGAACTTGGCTTTTCTTGGCTACCTATGAAGGAACTTAAGGTTCGACACATGACTCGAGCTGAGTTGTGTTTACTGAGCTTCTAAAGGCAGCACGGAAAACCTTCTCCCAAACCCCCCTACACCCCCACCCCACACCCCAGTTTACAAATAGATTGGTACCATAGTGCACTGAACATGCAAAAAGCATACAAGTAGCGCTATATAAAAAATATAATAATTAAGACATTTTTTTTTTCATCAAGGCGGGTCAAAGATCTAGATCTTTAAGAAATGAAAGAAAAAAAGATGCTCATGTTTTAAAAAGTGTTTAGGAGACTAACATCTCTAACTATAATTTTTCTAGAAAACGCGTTAAGAGCCTTGGTTCATAACATTGATTTAAATTAAAATAATTATAAAATAGAAAAAAAAGTAATTACCTAGTAATCTATGGGTCGCACAATGTAAAGGGCTTCCATTTCTTTGGCTCACGGTTAACGAGAAGGATATGTGACCAAACACCTATACTTTTCGCTACTAATTGTTATGTGAACACCATAAAGACCAACCATCTCTACTTTCAAATAGTAGTGAAAATCTCTAATTCAAATTGACTGAAAGATGAAGATCCACTTCATTGAACAAAACCCTATATATAGACTATTATAGACAGTCTTGTCAGCATGTGTAAAAAGGCAAAACCTATTGAAATTGATTCTCATTATGACGTTAAACTGTTAATTTAGTCTCCATAATTGATGACTCAGAATTTGTTTTCCCAGCCCACCCCACTTTGTTTTCTCATCGACCCATAGCACCCGGAATGAATGTGTTGATCAAACCAGTGCATATTTCCACCACTTTTCCCCAGAAAGTGGACAGTGGCACCACTGCTGCCACCACAGGTGGGAGCATCGTAAAGGTACCAGCTATGGTAGGGGACATTTACGTCTTTAGCACCAAATCTTTTTGTCCACGTCCCTAGAGAAAGGCGCTTCAGGTAACCGTGCGGATGTGAAACAATGATAGTAAACTTGTGCTTTTTGGAATCCGCTCTGTACTCCTGAAATACCTCATACCATAGTGTGAAAAATGAAGAAATCAAGCTCTCAAGTCTTTCGACCAGATCCATATCGCAAGTCGCACATTTAAACCTGCACCAATCTCTCTCAATGTCTTGCTCTACTACATTGATACCAACTAGGTACTTGTCCTCACTTCTCTTGTCCTCACTGCTCTTGTCCTCACTGCTCTTGTCCTCACTGCTCTTCTCGTCACTGCTCATGTCCTCACAGCTCTTCTCGTCACTGTGGTAAAACAATCTACATCTTGCCGTTCGAGCTTCTCTATTATCATGGACGACGTGTGCTGCGGTGAAGATTAAAATTTCCCCCCATTCTTTGCTCGGATGACCCGATGCTTTGCATCGTTCACATGGGCACTCTTTGTATTTGCTAAATGTGTTATTGTCTTTTGAATGTTTAGTCACGTTACAAATTCGACCTGTGCCATATGTTGGTGTGTTCTCAAACGCCCCACAACACGGGTAGTCTTTTTCCGTCCCAGGTATTTGTTTAGGTCGATCGTCACTTATCGTATTGATCTCAATACGTACTGTTATCATTGCGAAAACCCAGATAAAATCAAACAGTTTACTACTTCGAAGATCTTCAGGCAAGTGTGTGATTGAAAAGTCAGCAAAAAGTATCATTTTCTCATGTTCCTTTGTTTTCGAACATCTTGTATATCTTTGTTTTGGAGTACCACTTTCCGTTGGAGACTCCATATCAAATTCACCTTAAAAAAGCAAAGCAAATCAAAGAAGAGGATTAATCAATTTTTTTCTATGAAAAAGAAAAAAAAAGGCTGGCAGAAAATTATAAATAAACACTACTATTAGTATACACTGGCTACGCCCAACGATTTGTTCCTAGGCTTTTATTTTTAGCGCCCCCCGAAAGGGGAAAGGACGGTAATAGTTTTGGGTGTCTTTTCTTTTTGTCTGTCCGTCCGTACCGTTTAGATCTCAGAAAGTAGAAGAGAAAATGAAAATCGGACATCACAATATTTTAGATCATCCAAAGTTCTGATGCAACGGCTACTTTTTTCTTTTCTAAAAGCTCGAAATCTAATTTTAAAAATCACTTATGCAAGCAATATTTAAAGAGAAAAAACCTAATTAGTATGCTTTATAAATGAGAACTAATTTAAGACAATTAATAATGTTATAAATTTCATACCATTTAACATTTCATTTAGTTCAAAGTTATGAGCTTTTACAATTAACAATGTATTTGAACATGAACTGTTCACAACTTCTCAATAACCATAACTGCACAACAGTATTATAGGGTTGGGACGTGAATGCCTGATCTGTCAGCAGGTAAACACATCAACAAAATCAGTGAAAGCTATAAACAATTTTGGGTCTTCGCTCTATGTAAAAAACATGAAAAACTTATCTCGTTTTGTCAATTCGCTTATGATCCTATATCTCCAACTATGACTTTATAATTTGTTAACTCCAGCAGCTATATTACAATGAAAAGTGTATTTAATCATGAACAATATACAACCCCCAATAACCTTCGCTGCTCAACAGTATTATATGGTCTGGACGTGGATACGTTAACCTGTTTGTCTTGTGTGTTACTGTAAGCGAAAGTATAATCTGAATAAACCATTTCAACAACAAAAAAAAAAAACTCATAAAAGAGGTGTGGAAGTCGCGTAGAACATCGGCTCTACAAGGCAAACGTTTCGAGACCAAAACACGGAAGATGTATATTTTGACCGCTGGGGCACTACATAGGATCTGTCAACCTTCTTTCTACATTCTTATCTGTCATTTATCTTTGATGTAATTTCATTCCGATGTTCTTTCTGAAAATATTGAAACCTGCCTGGGTGGACCACTTCGGGGGCCGATTTTAAGTTTGTGTTTCCACACAAACTGTCTTTGTAACCTTGTTTTTTTTTAATTATGCCTAGCACATCCCTTTCTTTTTTTTTTAACTCTTTAATACCGAAATTATTTTCCACGTTTGGACGGAATTTATAGCTTTATATCTGGATAGAATCAACGATGTGAGCGTCGTTGCGGGGTCAAAGAGTTAAATTCTAAATTGAAAAAAAGGGACACATCTTATTGATCAACCCAACATACACTATTTTAGTCCTTGAATTCGTGTATCTCTTACAATGAAATTAATCGTCATGCTCTCTCTTTCCTGAACACCTCCTTACTTGTCTTTTTTTGTACTGTTAATAAACGGGCCTCATGGTAACGATCACAATACATCCACGACACTGTCACGAACACATATTTTAGGGCCTTTGAATTCTAGTAGCCCTTTCATTTACTCCGCCTCCCCCCCCCCCGTGCATGGGAACAAAACAAAAAAAAAAGTTAGTGCCTCCGTACACTCTATGGCTTTTCCTCCGCTTATCATTTAAATCTATTTTAACTTATTTCAACCGTGACCCCCTTTTTTGGGTTATGTTTACTTTATTTTTTGTAACAAATGTATATATCATAACGCACCTTGCCTTACCTTACCTATCCCTTAGTCTGGTGGACCGTTGGGGCACCAAGCAAGACTTGTAGACCGTCCTTCTCCATTCCTCTCTATCCTTTGCCCTGTTTAAAACTTCTTTCAATGGTAGGCCCGTTCATTCTTTTTATGTTGTCTTCCCAGCGCTTCCTCTGTCTGCCTCTTCTTCTTTTTCATGGTACTGTTCCCTGGAGGAAGGTCTTTGCGAGTCATAACGCACGCAACCTTTAATCTTAATGCAAGCAATGTACGATATAAGACACAGCATACATTTCTGCATACCATCAGCTTCAGGCCAAGATGGCTCAATATAACGCCACATTCCCGTTCCCCGTTCTAAATTTATTCTAGTATTTTGTTATCTAAATTGTATTTATTGTAATAGTTTATCTTCCCCCCTTTGACTGTATTGTTACCATAAAAATATGGCAGGTAATTACAGTTTAAAACTGATTTGTCAGAATTAAAAAAAAAACAACTTTTTTTTTTTACCATACTCTTGTTTTAACGGAGGCTCTGGCCAATTTATTTGCCTTTTGTTGTCTAAATCTGTAAAGCAAGAAAGATAAGAGATTTAACGATTGGTGGATGAGGTCAAAGAAATGTCTATAAGACAGGAATCATATTACTAATTAACAATATTCATATATTTCTAACTAAAAATATTCCATTAACCTACAAACTCTTATCCATTGTTACCTGCACATTTTCCAGTGTACAGCAATCCAGATTCTTTGTCTAAATTTAATACCTACAATGATAAATAAACAAACAAACTAAAAACATATTTCAATTATTTTGTAATGTTCCTAAAATTTATACTACCAGCCATAGATCTACATACTGTTGGATTGGTTCCCTTTTATATCAAATGAAGCAAAGTATTTAGTTAACTAACTGTTATTTTTTGATTGCTTGGTTTGAATGGGAAGCTCAAAGTTAGTGCTAGACAGAGTTAGTTGTTCTAAACTTTGTAATACAGACCAACGAAGATTATTTACTGCAAGAGTTTTTAAACTTCACCTATAAGCTGACGTTTCTTAGTAGATTTTACATAATTAAGGTGACTCCTTTGGATTGAAAATAATGACATACTAGCTGAAAACTCCCACAGAATGGCGTGGAACTGTAACCGGCAGATTTAGAACCTGGGACAATCAACAAGATATGTACAATACAATCAGCTAGTAGTTCACACTCTGCCTTAAAAAATACTCAAAGTTATTTTTTAAAGTTTTGGTTAGGAGAACGGAGAGGCTGCCTGGTCGTGGGGGTTGCTACCTGGTTGCGAGATGGCTACCTGGTCGACGGGGATAGCTGCCTGGTTGCGAGATGGCTACCTGGTCGTCGGGGATAGCTGCCTGGCTGCGTGATGGCTACCTGGTCGTTGGGGATGGCAGCCTGGTTGCAGGATTGCTACCTGATCGTGCAGTTTATGCACTAAACCGTCGTTCTGACTTATCGATGGTAGTGGGTTCAAACCCTGCAGGCTACCATCTTTGTCGTTATGCAAGAGGTTTGGATTAGAAAGTAAATTATCTTCAACTCTGAAGCAATATCTGAAATATCACATATGATTTGTATAATTTAGAAGCGATGACTCCTTATAAGAACTACAGTTTTAGTTATATATTTCCAAAAGAGCTTTCAGGTTTTGTGAATAAAAGCAGCAAACCATTTAATTGAAAGTTTGAAAATGCACATGTCAAGAATATAACTCGACTCACCTGTAACTTGAAGCCAAAGCGTATCCGCATTTCTTGTAATACATTTTCCAGCATCTTTTCATAGTTCAGTTGCACTGGAGTTTCTTTGACAGACTTTCTCACGTTGTAACGTACTGGTATGGCTGTGAAACAATTTCAAAAATGTTAATAACACTCAGATTGTAATCCTCATTTTATAACCTTTTTTTAAATTCATATTTTGATATACGTATATTAATGACGAGTACAGATTGGAATTTGTAACAGTAAACCGAGAATCATTGGGCAGGGGCGTAGCTAGGAATTTTCCATCGTTTAAGGGCGCCCGGAACTTGACCTCTTTGGGGGCCCTTGCATTTTGCGTAATATTTCCGTTTTTAATGTAAAAAACAACAACACTCATTTGGGGGCTTACTTCAGGTAGGGGCCCGGAGAGATTTTCAAATTCTTCCTCCTCCTACCACCCTAGCTACGGGACAGTCTTTGAGTCAATGGACCTCATTCACCAATCGTAAACAAACAACATTTAGTCACGTGATTCTCTATATCTTCTATACAAAGTATTTCATCCATCGTGGTTGTCACGTGATACGTATTTTTCATTGTTTATCAATATTATGACGTGGCTAAATGTGTTTATATACGATTGGTGAATGAGGTCCTGTGTAAGAAAAAAAAATGTTTACTGTTAGACCGTACAATCCAGATGACCTTAATATAAATAAATGCAATTGAAATATTTTTAGAACTAGATCAAAGGTCAACGTAGTAGTTTAAGAAATTTTGAAAAAAAAATATTAGTGTAATAAACAATCCAGAAAAATCTCTGTACGACACAGTAAAATCTTCTGGACCCTGCGCTTGACTTTCAAACTGAAAGTCCCAGGTTCGAATGTCGTTGAAGACTGGGATTTTTAATTTCGGGCTCCTCTGATTTCACCCAGCTCTTAGGGGTACCTAACATTAGTTGGGGAAAATGTTGAAGCGGTTGTTCGTTGTGCTGGCCGCATGGTCCCCTCGTAAACCGTGGGCCACAGAAACAGGTAACCTTTACATTATCTGCCCTATATACTGCAAGGTCGGAAAGAGAAATATGCTCTACATTTACTAAACCTAGTGCGGTAATTTATTCTAAATATTTTCTAGTCTATACTAACTGGTCTAACTTGCATATGCGCAATATCAGATAAAAATTAAAATATTCAGGTCCCAAAGTACACC
Source organism: Biomphalaria straminea (assembly GCA_021533235.1). Classification (NCBI taxonomy): domain Eukaryota; kingdom Metazoa; phylum Mollusca; class Gastropoda; family Planorbidae; genus Biomphalaria; species Biomphalaria straminea. The sequence goes on from JADKLZ010044521.1 coordinate 9,604, forward strand.
AGTTGAACAACAATTGTTTTATTATAGCCTGTACTTATGAAGAATAAGACGATTAGGAAATCAGCAGCCGAGGACAGACGCAGACGTCGAAAAGAAGATCTTAATCGATCACTGACGGACAATAGGCAGCCACGGGAAATATTGCATCCCTTATTAATCTTGGGATTCAAAGATAAGCTTATTATTATGATGCAAATTAATAACCCTTTTGCTTATTACATACACTTAATTTAGAGTATAATGAATCTAAAGTTATGAATTTTTATAACCGAATAGAAAAACTAAAATGATAAAAAAACTGAAAAAGGAAAATAAAAAAAAAAAATTACCATACATAGTTGCAAACTCTTTCGTCTTTGGACTTTCTTTGACCGGTGCCAATCCTTGAATTAAATCAGAAAGAAAATGATATTCATTGGAGACAAATTTAGACACAGAAATATACAATATAGTTAGCCTTAGATCATCATTAGGACTCTGGCGTTATCTGTTCCATGAAAAAAGTTTTTGACTTCGTGACAGTGAGGCGACTACTAGCAAATTAAAAAATATATATATATATTAAAGTGGAATAACTCCACAATTGAAAATACATCTATCAATAATGTACACGTTATTTCCCTTTTCCAATATCCAACAAAATAATTACTTACCAATAATTCATTGACTAATTGAGTATTTGGTTTACAAATTCTTCTTTTGTTGAGTACAATAAATGATTGTTTAAAGCAGGGGTTCTCAACCTGTGGATCGCTAACCCTTGGGGGTCGATTGGCGATTTGCCAGGGGCCACCTAAGACCATCGAAAATATGGTTTTCTATCGTCTACTCTTCTATTGCTGTATGTGTGTGTGTGTGTGGGGGATTGTAAAAGGGGTCGGCGAGCTTAAACCCGAAAATTTGCCATATCTGTCAATACTGAAGTATTAGTTTCCCATGTTAGTATTAATCGCAATAAATAATTACAAGTAATTAATTGTCCAATTGTTTGTTTTTAATTGATTATTATAACGTTTTGCATGTGCCAACGAACAATCGTACGAAACTTGATTCGAGAATGCGTGTGGGAGAAATAACGTGTACACACTTTTTACCAGACAGACAGACAGACACACAGACAGACAGACAGAGCTAGTTATATAAGCTTTGTAAAAAACAAAAAATAGAGTATAAAGCGTTGCGTAAGTAAAAACAGATTATTCTTAAAAGCTTAAGAGAGAGGTCGGCTTTAGTTTTCTGAAGAAGATATTTAGCTTATTGACCTCCGACAGTTTCTTTCATTGCATGTTAAACTTGTTGTTCCACATCGTACATCAGCGTCAAGCACCTTTATATTATTGGCTTTCCCCCAAGTTATTTGGTTATTTAACTCTTTTAATCGTAACTGACGATATCAATGTTGATTCGACCCATCAAATTAAATACATTTTTGATTTTATAAACTTTAATTTGTGCTATATATATATTATAGCTTTTATATAGCGCTACTTTCATGCTTATAGCATGCTCAAAGCGCTTTTGGTCCAATCTCATTTGTGGACCAGTGGAGGGAGGGGGTATCTAGGAACTAATTTACCGTGCTGCCTTTGGGCGCTCAGTAAACACAACTCTGCCCGAGTCGGGTGTCGAAACTCGAGCCCCCTTCTAGGTAGCCGAGCCAAGCCAAGCTCAAGCTTCACTTGACCTCTCGACCACGCTTCCCACCATATAAAAAAAGCATGCATTTTTCTATAATTATATGCGTAATAAAACATTTCCAGATTACATAAAAAATATATTGAAGTTTACTCGTAACAGGATTGTGAAACACAAATGAGTAAAATGAATAATTCCATTGGCATGTGGAAAATAATTACGAAGCTGAAAGAGTTAAGTGTTACCTCCGTTTTGAAGTATCAGCACAAGACGCAGTGCGGAGGAGCCTAACAATCCTCATCGAAGTCCTGAACACTGACCGGAAACGTCACAACCTGTGGGCAGTGGACACCAATAGCTCCTCGCAACATTACAGCTCTCTATGACGTGGCAATGAGCTATGGGTCTCAGCTGCCCACAGGTTGCCAAGTATCAAGGCAGTGTTCAGGTCTATTATAACGAATGGTCTGGATTCAACCAACAAATTGAAAAAAAAAAAGGAAAAAGAAAAAGAAGTCCTGATAAAAAAAACAAAAACAAAGCGAGATGTTGTACTAATACATTAGTATTACTGATTGACCTAATGAAACAGACCTGATAGTGACTCTCTTTTTGACATTTCTTTATTAAGTTCAACAGCCATTGCGCAGGCCAAGTGGTAATACTCTCCCTAAAATAAATGCAACATTACTTTTTTGTAATGGAATACAACTATTTTTAAATATATTTCTGATATTAAGAAATACAAATCACAGAGAGAGAGAGAGAGAGAGAGAGAGGGAGAGAGAGAGAGGGAGAGGGAGAGAGAGACAGAGAGAGAGACTATGATGAGCGGAAATTCCATTTTTAATTTAAAATTTCGATGTAGAAAGGTTTCCTCTATGTTTATTGCATCTCCTTTTATACTTGTTTTTCCCATTACAGTTTTATAAATACCAACAATGTAACCATAGTTTGTATCTCTAGGGATGCGTTGTCTTAGTGGTTAAGGGCTTTGCTTCCGATTCTGGGGGGTCCTGGGTTCGAACCTTGATAAAGACTGGGATTTTGAATTTAGATAATTTTAGGGCCTCCCTGAGTCCATCCTACTCTAATTGGTACCTGATTTAAGTTGGGGAAAGTAAAGGTGGTCCAACGTCATGCTTGTCACATGACACCCTGCTCTTTAACCTTTGAAGAAACAGATGAACTTAACATCATCTACTTTATAGATCACAAGATCTTAAAGGGGAGAAGGTTGGAGATAAACAAAAAAATATTTTCCCTATTTTCAAGGTCTAGCACTTATAATGTTTCTATTCTTTCGAGGATATGAGATGTCCCAATGTATGTCTAAGAGTCATAATTCTCTATCTATCAAGGTGTATCAGGTTCGAATCACAAGCTACGTTGTGTTTGCTACGCACTAAAGGCAGAAAGGTAACCCTCTCTCCGATTGCCCCCACACGCCTACAAAGGAGGCCAGAGCGCAGAGAGTATACTAAGCAAGGACGATGCACTTATGTAAGAATTATTCCAGATGTGTATGGGATACCTAGGAGGGGTGGCACCTCAAGTGTCGTACCCTCTGCTGAGTAAAAGTTGATCCCCACTTGGTACTCTTTTCTTGTTCCCACTCGGTACTCTTGTTTCCACTTGGTACTCTTCTCTTGTTCCCACTTGGTACTCTTCTCTTGTTCCCACTTGGTACTCTTCTCTTGTTTCCACTTGGCACTCTTCTCTTGTTCCCACTTGGTACTCTTCTCTTGTTCTCACTTGATATTCTTCTCTTGTTCTCACATGGTATTCTTCTTTCTCTTGTGGCTCTTAGAAGATGTAGCATGCGCAGAGACACACCCGGAAACAGCTTTGACTGGCCGGCTAAACCAGGTACAAGGTATCTGACGTGTCCGTGACACTCAGTACACTGAGGTTGTGTCAAACCTAGTATGTGAAGTCTGGACTTGGCGGCCTATGCAAAATGTCACAGAACTAGACAAATCGAACAAATATGCAACTATCAGCACAATGCTACACAACACACAGAAAGTCTCTGGTCATCTACGGCACCTAAACTCAACCCTCTACGTCTTGATGGGCTTTAGGGCTTTCGGCAAAATATATATTATGGCTCTAATTTTTTTTTGTATAAGGGAAGTGCTGCTAACTCAAACTATAAAAAAATATAATCCTGAGTTGTTGTTTTTTTATCTGATTCTAAAATAGTATGAATGTAGTATTACGAAGTTTTAAAAAAAGTGACATCTGTTTTTCAAAAATTATAAATTAAACAAGGTTACAAAGACAGTTTGTGTGGAAACACAAACTTAAAATCGGCCCCCGAAGTGGTCCACCCAGGCAAGTTTCAAAACTTTCAGAAAGAACATCCGAATGAAATTATATCAAAGACAAATGACAGATAAGAATGCAGATAGAAGG
>JADKLZ010044522.1:1010-11684 GCA_021533235.1 Biomphalaria straminea
TCTTAGTCTTCTTTGTTTCTTGGTCTTCTTTTTTTCTTAGTCTTCTTTGTTACTTAGTCTTCTTTGTTACTTAGTCTTCTTTGTTTCTTAGTCTTCTTTGTTTCTTAGTCTTCTTTGTTTCTTGGTCTTCTTTGTGTCTTAGTCTTCTTTGTTTCTTAGTCTTCTTTGTTTCTTAGTCTTCTTTGTTTCTTAGGCTTCTTTGTTTCTTAGTCTTCTTTGTTTCTAAGTCTTTTTTGTTTCTAAGTCTTCTTTGTTTCTTAGTCTTCTTTGTTTCTAATTCTTTTTTGTTTCTAAGTCTTCTTTTTTTTCTTATATTTTGCTTGTTTTTTAAATTTTGTTTTTTTCTTTATAATATAAATTACTAGTCGACCGGCGGCATAGCATACGCCGCTATTTTGCAGGGCAGGCCTTAGGCACTACAACTTATGCGACCACAGTGGGTCCCCCACTTTCTTTTGACCCGTGCTATTTTTTAGGTGTATAAATTTTTAAATTGAACCATTTTATAACATAAGACAGATTTCCCGCTGCGCCATGGGATCTTCCCAATTACTTGTTGCTTACTTGTTGTTGTGTGTTTGAACTTTTGAACTTGTCTTTTGAGAAATATATATATACTAGTCGACCGGCGGCATAGCATACGCCGCTATTTTCCAGGGCAGGCCTTAGGCACTGCAACATATGCGACCACAGTGGGTCCCGAACTTTCTTTGGACCCGTGCTAATTTTTAGGTGTATAAATTATGAAATTGAACCATTTTATAAAGCATAACAGATTTCCCGCGGCCTCTTGATTTACCAGGAGCCCCCTGGAAATCTCCTGAAATGGTATTAAATGCTATGCCGCCGGTCGAAAAAGTACTGGAAATTTCCGGACATTCTTAAAATCTTTTTAAAGTAAAAAAAAAAATGCTATGCTATTTTGTGAATGAAAATGGTGCGGATTTGGATATATTATTTCCCATTCACAACATGCTCCAAAACCTTCCGACTCAAGCCATATCTCAACGCGCATTTAAAAACACACTCCAGTGAACTAACGCATTCCGCAGAGGTCTTTAAATGCACCATTTGTTCAAAAACCTTCCGACTCCAGCCATATCTCAACGCGCATTTAAAAACACACTCCGGTGAACTAACGCATTCCGCAGAGGTCTTTAAATGCACCATTTGTTCAAAAACCTTCCGACTCCAGCCATATCTCAACGCGCATTTAAAAACATACGTGGACTATTCGCAGAGTGATCTTCCCCTTACTTATTTCTCTCTTGAACCTTTGAACTTTGAGGATAAGAGAATTATATAAACCACATTCATTCACAAAATAGCGGATTGGGATGCACCAATAAGACTATTTTATGAAACGAAATATTGTGAATTGCAATTGTGTGTACTTTATTTTATTTCCTTTTTTCTAGTCTATATTTATTTACATCTATGCTTACAACACAATATAATCTCTTCCGGCTTCCACTTTTTTAACCTCCCTTCCATTCACTACACTAATTCATAAGAGTTTTATGAAACAAAAATTTGTGCATTGCAATTGTGTGTACTTTATTTCTGTCTATAAATTGTGTTTAATCTCTAAGACTGAGGATCATGCAATTTTTATTTTTTTCATAATTTAGAAATCATAATTCAATAGTAGATATATATACATGTGTTTTCACGAAGTTACTTCCTTTTCCCAGTCTATTGATTTCTTTATGTCTATGCTATTTTGTGAATGAAATAGTGCGGTGCGGATTGGGTCCATTCGATTCACACCATGTTGCGCCATGGGATCTTCCCATTTGCTTGTTATAAGTAAAAATGCGTGAATTCATGAATGAAAAATACTATGAATGTAGATTAAAAAAATGGCTAATTGACCTTAATTTACGCGATATTAAGAATATAGCTGCACTCATGTAACAATGCTTAAGAAAAACAAATTTGAATGTTAATTTGATTAAATGGACTATAATTAGTATGTTCATGTGCTAAAGCATAAAACTATATTTGCGAAGAGAAGTTCTATATTCTTAGAGTTGAATTCGAGTTTTAGATCTAGATCTAGATCTAGGAACAGATTTTAGATGTATAAATTATTAAATTAAACCATTTTATAACATATAACAGATTTCCCGCTGCCTCTTGATTTACCAGGAGCCCCTGCGATATCTCCTGAAATGTTATTAAATATAGACCTACGAAAAAGTCCTGGAAATCTCCGGAAATTATTGAAATCTTTTGTAATTCAATAGTAGATATATATATACATGTGTTTTCACGAAGTTACTTCCTTTTCCCGGTCTATTGATTTCTTTATGTCTATGCTATTTTGTGAATGAAATAGTGCGGTGCGGATTGGGTCCATGCACACCGTGGTGCGTGCGCCATGGGATCTTCCCTATTTACTTGTTGTTGTTGCATTGTGTTGCACGTTTGACCTATTTACTTTGAGAAATAATATAGAAGATGATATATATAGATGATAATATAAAATATAAAAATTACCGTAATGTTTCTAATAGTAAATATGGAAATGTTATATTTAAAAAGACAGCTGTATAACTTGTATTGAGCATTTAATGTTGTAACTGTGGGAATGTAAGATATACATGTGTTCTACTGAATTTGTCCCATTGCCTCTTCATTACAGAGATTCAAATCCTCACGGACGTAAACTTCTCAGAGAAAAAATAATGACAAGTTAGTTTTTTTTGTTTGTTGTTTTGTTTTTCCTTTTTTTTTTTTAGATAGATCTATAATCTATACTAAATAGTATAAATTGACTAGCTTTAAATTGATTACAGCTATTTGTTATTCAGCTATACTATAGTATGAGTAGGATAAGTTAACCTCCGGCAAAGTTACTTTGCCTCACCGTGACGCCGGCGTGGAAACGGCTCACTGGGGGAGGTGAGCAAGGCAAAAAAAGTAACAAACAGGACCCCCGTGGGGTGCCTACGGGCGGACGAAAGTTTGCCCATTGCACATGAAGCGGGGTTGTAAGAAAGCTCCCACAAACCGTCACCTAATCCATGCGCCGTTCTCAAGGGAGCGTTACATAAATGGCGTATCCCACACGGCTAGTGTGGTAAAGCGAAGGAAAATGAAAGCGGCCCCCGGTGTCGCTTGGCCTTCGGCCATGATTCTAGTCCATGAGCCCGGAGTGTCAACGATATTGGAAATAGCAATGCCCCATACGCATTGACTCGGGTCACTCTCAGACAGGCCTGTGTCCAGACAGGTTTTTTTTTTTTACTGTTTGATCTTTTGTTCTCGGACGAGAGTCAGACAGGTTTTTTTTCAAACTTAGTGCTCGAAGAGCTTCGGCTCAGCACTTAGACTATCCAGCGGATAAGTTAACGCAAGGGACATTACGCATTGTTTATTGTACTAAAAGTTGCATTATTTCCCTTTAGTTTAATTCCCTGAATTTGTTTTGTTTTTTTTTTTCCCTGCAGGTGACTGCCTCTCGCATAAAACGGGCCTTGCTTTTGGAAATCTGGGATTGCAGTTACGTTACCTGATCAATGCTTTGTTTACTTCCTGACCCACTCGTGTGCACTGCTGCATTCACAATGACTAGATATTAAATTATTGTATGTCTTACCTGTTATGTGTATATTTGGGGCTTGGCTGGCAGCCTCTGCTAGGGTGGGAGTGCGATCCAACGAAGGGACAGCTATTCACCTATGTGTTGGGCACTTTTAAATTATTATATCTTTCTGAAGGATTTCTTGTTGAAACTATGCTATCCATTGTTCCATGTGAATCATTCTTAACATTTTAGCATACGATTTTACAGCATTTTTTTAATGTTATAGATTGGAATGTACAAGACTTAAATGATTCATTTTGTATTCACATTTAGACCACTAGTTATTGTGGTCGCCATGATTGGCATTAATTGGGCTATACCAGTAAATATATGTAAAATAAAGAATACCGTTAAAAACTAGATGTAGAGAAAGAGAGAGCCACGCCTTGCACACTCTTCAAGTTATTTAGTCTAGCATCCGTCTGTGCAGACAAAGGATGTGACTTTTTGGTGAAGCGTTAATAAGGTAGATCATAAAATTTTAGCCTATATAGTTCATAATTTGGAATGTTGACATTAGTGATTCAGACAGGCCATCCTGACTTCTTAGCGGGAATTGCTAAGCTGAGTATGGTTGGTCTTAAGGCTGCCTTGACGACCCAGATAGTTTTGTAATGTGATACAGCGATTTATCAAAAGTATATATTCTCTTATACTAGTGTGATATATCAAAATTAAATATTCTCTTATAGGCCTATTAGTGGACAACCTAGACTATAAGGTGGCATATTAGACCGATGATTTTGTAATGTGATACTATGATTTTTTTCAAAATTAAAGATCTTCATATATATTATTGGACCAAACAATAAGCCGGACTTGTTGTGTGATAGGTCCTATATCAAATTTAAAGATAGTTTATATTAGTGGAATAAACAATATGGCGTCATATTACTAATATTGGAAGTTACTGTGATAAGGCGACTTGGAATGTTTTCGATATATGTAGATCAAGATTATAAGTGATCTTATAATTTTCATGTTTGACTGTTCATATATGTATTATACATATTATGTAAATATATATATATATAAACAAAATTATTGTATGAATCATTGAGTCTCTTTATTTTTAGCGGCTCCATAGGGATAAGTCCAGGCCTGGATTAACCATTAGGCAAATAAGGCACGTGCCTAGGGCACCAAGCGTTTGGGGGGCACCACAAGTCTGCAAGAAAAATGTATATTGTCCCGGTAGCCGCGCCAAATCGACATGACATTAGCAAACGCAAATGTAATATTGAATCGCACATTATTTAACCTTGGTCCCACAACCTGGGGGTAAAATATCCCCATCCAATCCAAAAGAGAAAACTAGCTAAACAAAAAGTGCATACTGTTTCAGTTATAGAAGCTAATAGCAGGAAATTAACAAGTTATTTACTTTCAGTTAAGCAACTGGTGGAACAGGATTTTATTGACACTATCAACCCTTTTGATAAGTCTACTATAGGCTGTTCTGCAAATCCAGACACTGCATTAGTGCTTGAAAATGAAATTTGTGGTGAGCCACTTCAGTCTGCTGAAGATGATGATAAAGATAGAGATGGAGAATATAAAATAAATCAAGCGGTAGATCCAGGACTATGGATTGACTTCTCGGTTGATGCTGCTGCTTACTGAGCCCACTAACTGTCAGAATCATAATGGTCCCTTTGATAAATCTTGCCGTATTTATGCTGGAGGAAAAATAACAAGATATTGTTCTCAAAAACTCTTCTATGGGACAAAAACAAATGATGAGCAGTACAGGAGAGAATGGTTATTGCATTCACCATCCACAGGATCTGTGTACTGTTTTGTTAGTAAACTTTTTGCGTTTAAAGGTTCCACAAGTTTGGCTGATAAAAATGGGTTCAGTGACTGGAAAAATAACATTCAAGTTGATAATCATGAACAAAGCGCTACTTATAAAAACTGCATGTGAATATTCCTAACTCGTCGACAAGGCTCGGGTCTACTACAAAAGCTAGAAGAGCAAAATAATGAGGAGTACAGTTACTGGGAGCATATTTTGAGGCGAGCAGTAGCAGTTATTTGTACAATAGCTGAGCGTGGTCTGGCTTTTAGAGGGACAAATGAAAATATCTAGGGTTGCTGGAGTTGGTCAGTCAGTTTGATCCATTTTTAGCATCAAACATTGCGAAATATGGAAATTCTGGAAAAGGAAATTCTTCTTATTTATCCAAAACAATATGTGAAGAACTGATTGAAATTATGTCCCAAAAAGTTCATGAAGTAATTTTAGAGGAAGTAAAGGCTTCCGGTTATTTAAGCGTGTCAGTAGACTCAACACCAAATGTTCTTCGATATATGGAGAGCCCATTGAGCGCTTTTTGACTTTCTTGGAGCTGCAAAGTCACACAGGTCAAAGTATGGCTAAGCAAGTGTTGCAGTACTTACGTGAAGTTTGCAATATTGATTTTTCGAAATGCAGAGGTCAGTCATACGACAATGCTGCTAATATGTCTGGGTGCTACAAGGGCATGCAGAAAAGAATTCTAGATGAAAATCAGTTTGCTATATACATACCCTGTGCTGCCCATTCACTAAATCTGGTAGGCAGAAGTGCCGTTGACTTTTGTTTAGAGGCAGTAAACATCTTCCATACAGTGAAACTGATTTATAATTTTTTCTCAGCTTCAACCAACAGATGGAAGATTCTGAAAAGATGCCTTTTGAATGAAACGCATGTAAAGCCCCTTTTCGATACCAGATTGGAGGCACATGCTGTTCCAACTGCAGCTATGGTAAAGTCTCATCCTCATATTATAGAAGCGTTAGAATGTTTACAAGAAGACCAGTCGCAGAAGGGGGACACCAGAAGAGAAGCAGAAAACTTTGCAAAGAAGATGCAAGAATTAGAATTTTCTTTCATGCTTGTCTTTTGGGAAGAAAGGTTACAACATTTTCATAGGGTCAGTCAAGCTCTACAAAATGAGCATGTGAATTTGAAAACGTGTGCTGATTTGTATTCCTCACTAGCAGATCGCTTGCATGAATCTAGGAATGAATTTGAAAGATTTAAAGAAGCTTCAAAGGAACTAACACCAGGTGTGGAATATAAGGCAACTTTGACCCGTAATCGTAAACAAAAGACAGTGGTCATAGATGGTAATGCCCCTTAGGTCTCAGTGAATGCCAGAGACAAATTTCGCATATCTATTTCCTACGCGATTGTTGACAAACTTGAGACAGAGATGAGTAGACGAGCGCAGGTATATAATGATATAGTAGTTCGATTTTCTTGTTTGGTCGATGTACCACAAACATTGCAGTGTTGTGAAGCACTAATTAATGCTTATCCTGAAAATCTGAACAATAATTTATATACTGATCTACAACAGTTCCACTCAGATATTTGCCACAAGATTCGTGAATCAAAATCTGAGAACAACACGTTCAGTCATGCAGAACTCTACAAAGTAATAGAGACAACATCGAGTGTGCTTTTCCAAATGCAAAAATCGCCTTGCGCATATTTTTAACATTAATGGTCACGAAGTGTTAAACTAAGCGCTCTTTTTCTCAGTTGAAATGTACAAAAAATCCAAGTAGATCAACAATGAAACAAGAAAGGCTTGATTCATTGTCTCTGTTGATGATTGAGGCGGACTTGTTGCGCAAAATTAACTTTGATGATGTACTCAAAAACTTTGCCAAACGTAAATCTAAAAAATGAACCTTAGAATGTAAATGTGTGCTGTCTCTGACTTTCTCAGTTATTATCGCCACGTCGCGGCCACGTTGAAAAAAATTGTTTGGATGCTGTTGAAATAAAGGATTTTGTGTGATTTATTAAATTTTCTATGTTTAAAACGTATTTCATAATAAAATTTTATTTTTAATAAAAAGAAAAAAACGCTTACAAAAAAGAAAATTTAAAAAGAAGAAAATAAAAATACAAAAAAAGAAAAGAATAAATTTAACAAGATTACAAAGAGAGTTTGTGTGATACACAAACTCAGAGGCGGCCCCCGTCGGAGTCGGATCCCTGTCAGATCCGCTTTAATCTCTCAACGGACGGACAGACAGACAGACAGACAGACGGACAGACAGGCCACACAAAACTAATATACATCTTCCATGCTTTGATCTCTCAACGTTAGCCTTGTAAAGCCGATGTTCAAGGCAACTGCCACACTTGTTTTATGAGTTGATTACTTTACGAGTAAATACTGGTATGTTACTCGTATGTTGGAACAAAAAAAATGTGAAAACATGTGCAGTATATTAGATTATTAATTGTCTTAAAGTAGGTTTCATTTATATTGCATACTAATTAGGTTTTTTCTCTTTAAATACTGTTTGCATAAAATATTTTTAAAAATTAGATTTTGAGCTTTTAGAAAAAAAAAAAGTTGCCGTTGCATCAGAACTTTGAATGCTCTATATTATCGTGATGTCAGATTTTCATTTTCTCTTCTACTTTCTGAGCACTAAACGGGACGGACGGACGGACAGACAGACAGACAGACAGACGGACAGACAGGCCACACAAAACTAATAGCGTCTTTTCCCCTTTCGGGGGCCGCTAAAAAAGAAAATACGCCTAAAAATCCTATAATACAGAAATACCTTATTGTAGGTATTATATGAGTGACGGTAGCACAAACATATGTGTTAATAATCGTTTGTCTTTGTTATTTTTTATTTGAATAATATTGAACATACCAGCTGTCAGTGGAGGGTCGTGGGTCCGGGCAAGGGGGGCACCCATGTGGGTTTGTGCCTAGGGCACCAAATTGGCTTAATCCGGCCCTGGATAAGTCGCTATTTGTTTTGTGGTGTCTGTCCATCCCGGTGTCTGTTATGTTTAGATCTTTAAAAAAATGGTCATTGATATTCGATTACTCTATCGCAGGGTTGGGCAAATTACGACCCGCGGGCCACATGCGGCCCGCGAAAACCTAAATAAATCATTACAAATATCTAGTGAAATTATTGAAACTTTTGATTGTTATCATTTTTAATGAAGAGGCTAAAAAAACATTGTGTCAGAACTTCTTTCCAAAGAAAAAAAAACGAAGATTCTATTTAATTGCATTACTATATACATTCAGTAAAACACATTAGTCCTGGTCAGTATTTATTCAATGCTATGGAGAACTGTGTTGAAAGAGTTGGGTTGGCTTGTACAAGATGGCAAGGGTAACAACTGATGTAGCTTTGACTGAGAAAAAAAAACTATTTTAATTACAAAAAAGAAAAATATCTCAACCATAAACTAGTAACTGGAAAGTTTACACATAGCTACATTAAATTCACAGCAACGTCAGTGGGGAGAGTATACACAAATTTTTAATCAGGGTTCGTACCTAGGCATTATGTTCCCGCTAAGGTCCATGTTAGGTAAATGGCTAGCACAGGATCTGCAGTTTGATATTACAGAAAAGGAATAGCGAAACTTATATATATATATATGCGCCCGCCTAGTACCCAAATTTCATTAATGCGGCCCTCGGTTGAAAAAGGTTGCCCACCCCTGCTCTATCGCATGCATCGTAAACATAATAGGCTAAACGGCTACTTTTGGTCTTTTGAAAGCTAATCCATTTATTTTTTTAATTTTGACAAATAAGTTAAAATATCAGGTGGCCGAGCCTTGCTCGGTTAAATAATTTATACTAAAAAGGTTATATAATACTGCTACTCGTGCTACAGCCTATGGAAGGAAATGGCCTGCTTTTACACATCCCTCCATTCAGATATCTCCTGGGCCTTTCTTTACCACACCCTAACGGTTACCCTTAGTTTTTTTTTACTGAGGTTTATAGTTAAATCAAAAGTGGCTGCAGAATAGCAAACTCGTTGACCGCTAGCTAGATATCTTGTTCAGTGGATATATTTTGCCACATCCAGGGCAAGCATAACCATTGTCCTCCGGTGGTCGATTAAGATTTTCTTTTCGCGTCTGTGTCTGTCCTCGGCAGCCAATTTTCTGTTGGGCTCAAATATGTATCCTTGGCCTTTGTATAGAGGGAATTGTTAAAGTCCGACATTTACTCTTGACAGAGCAGTATCCTGTATGAGAGAAGAATCTCAGACAAACGCATGCCAAAGGCGGTCTTTTTTTTTTTTGGTGAGCTAATTAGAGTTATGCACATAAATCAAATTCTTCTATCAATTTGTTGAAACTTTTTTAAACACTTGAACTTCTTCAGATAACCACGTGCTTGATTTCTGTTCTTGATAGCTGTTCAGTTACAAATTAACGCATACACGGAAATAAACCTTCAACTACGGTGCGCAAAATGTTGTGTCTATTCATTCATCGATTAAACTTGTTGCTTTAGTGAACGGATGTAAGCCAGTGACGTAGGAGGTGTCAAGTTTTTTTTCCCTTTGACGTCGTGGGAAAAAAATTTCATTCATAAATTCTCCATGTCATTCATAAAACCTTCAAACCAAAATAAGTTTTTCCATAATGAGACATTTTTCAAACCGATATAACGGTCGAACTCGAGTTTTCCCGATGTGGCCAATGAGCTGAGAATTTTTTTCTCACTAACATTTAGATACGTTGAAATTTTAAAGAAAATCGTTAGAGCCGTTTTCGAAATAGAAGAAATATATATATATATATACAAGAATTGCTCGCTTAAGAGTATAGGATATAAGCAAATTATCTTTAGGTATACTAATCTGACTGTATTTTTAAGTGTGTGTGTATATATATTACGTCACATCCTTTCATGTAGTTTTGACAAAAACAGTCACAACAAATAATGACGTAATATAAACACATTAGCACATGCTTCCTTTTAGAGTTCTATCCCTTAGGTTCTTATCACATTTGTCATATTAAACTTGTAGTATAAAATAAAATAATATAATACTATTAATATAAAAGATAGATAGATAGATACCAAAAGAGTAGAGAGGTGCCCGTGGGCTCTCCCGATGTAAGTTTGAGACTCACTGAGCCATCTACTTCTCAAAACAACAAAAAGTCTCGACACCAACTTCACAATAGACAAACGTTACTGAAACACATTTTGATAAGATCATTTGGTTATCAACTCGGGAGAAAGTCAATGTGTGGTTGGGCTCAGTTTGGAACAAGCAATAGAAAAAAAAAA
>JADKLZ010044535.1:0-15212 GCA_021533235.1 Biomphalaria straminea
CTCGAGCCATGCGTGAACATTTTGTATGCATGTAAAAACAGTCATGTCAACATTTACTAAATACCCCCTTCTTCCCTTCCCCTTCACGTCCAGACAAGCGAGAGGATAACAGCGCAGTGAGAAAGCGATAGGATCATAACGCAGTGAGAAAGTCAAAAGCTACACAAAAACAAATCTTTAACAAAAAGATTTATAATGTGTAAGTCAATCATGTCTAAAATTACACGATAGATCCAAATTGGAATTAATTTATGTGTTGTTTTATAAAAAGTATTTTTTTTATGTTTTTCTTCTTTTGGTCTTATAAAGCCAATCTTTCATGCTTAGAGCGAGTCCATTGCATTATGGTCCAATCTCTTTATAGGACTAGTGAGGAGAGGGGAGGATCTGAGAGAAGGCTTCCATGCTGACTTTAAGTTCTCAGGAAATCCCAAGCTGTCCCAGTAGCACAGCCCACTAGACAGAAACTTCCTTTCAATTCTATTTCAATTATTATCCTCTTTAAACTTCCGATCAGGGCCGGCATTAGGGCTCTGCAACCTATGCGGCCACAGTGGGCCCCGCACTTTCATAGGCCCTGCGCTAACTCTAGTTGTAAATTATTAAATCAAACCATTTTAACTTATAACGGGGCTTCCGTGGTCTCCCGATTTCCCAGGAGCTTTTGAAAATCTCCTGAAATAGCAAAGTATACGCATAAGTCATGAAAATATCTTGAATTATTTAAATTTCCTGAAATAGCAAAGTATACCCATAAGTCATGAAAATATCTTGAAATTATTAAAATATCCTGAAATTGCAAAGTATACGCATAAGTCATGAAAATATCTTGAAATTATTAAAATATCCTGAAAACTCATAAAAATGTAAAGAAAAATGGAGAAAATTGTCAATTTGGTGTGTCATTCAATATGGAAAAGGGATTGTTAGCTTTAATTAAATACAAATGTTATAATAGGACGAATTTTAACCAAAACAGGAAGTTCCAATACTTAATTTACTTTAATAGTCACTGGCATATAAATATGGATCTAATTCTATCTCGATCTCTTAAAAAAATCAAAGCAATATTTTTCTAGTCGATAGTAAATCTAGCGGCTTTTTGTTGGAAAACTACCTTCTATTGTAGATGGCTCGTAAGTCAATTTGAACGTGATTTTGTACTTAGTAAAGTATGAATAAAATGCAAAAAAAAAGGATTTATTTACTAAAAAAAATCTTACTTGTCACTAATTATCCCTATCCCTACTAGGCCCCGCGCAATCCGTTTCGCATAGGGCTCCGCAATCTGTATGGCAGGCCCTGCTTTCGATGCATCGTTTTCGTGTTCTAAGCTTACATTTTAAATTAAAAGAAGAAGCACAGTTTTCAACAACAACAAAATAATATAGCTCTGACGACATAATTTTTTTCTTTTAGCTAAGCTTTTATAATTTAAGTGTTGGATGTAGGGTTAGTGTTAGGGTTAGGGTTAGATGGGCAGTTACTACTTTTGTTTCTATGAAAACTAAATAATTAAAAAAACTTCCCTTGACCTTGATTTTTTTTTTACTAATGGCATTGAATTGTCTAAATGTTGATGTTAATGTGTAAATACGATTTTGTTGTTTTATATAGTGCATCCTTTATTGCCCATAAAATACTTTCCATAAAATTTTTTCCCTTATAATGATAATCATAAAACGTCAAAGAAATGTATTATTCCTCAGAGGAAAATATGTTTTATTTCACCCCAAAAGTACATAAAAAATAAAAGTTACTTTATGAGTAGGCGCAGTAAACAATGTCTGCATGTGTTTGTTTGCATAACCAAATAAACTTTGATATCAAATGTTACAAAAGCGTCGCTTTATGATAACAGCCTAAATGGCAGGTGAGGACCATGTGAATAGAATGAATTGATCAAAGTTTCCAATACATTGAATGGTCATTTATTGAAAAAACTTGTTCACGTAATATTTGTTTTTTTGTATTCACACAAAGACAATGTGGTGGTTGAGTAGCAAAACGCTTGGCTTAGTTTACGAACCGAATTCAGATCCCAGTGACGAGATAAAAGAATATTTCTGAGTCCACCTATCTCTACTGAGTACCTAAAATTAGAGAACTTGAATGCGTTGATCTTTGTGCTGGCCAGATAGCACCTTGTTAACCTTTAGCTTTAGAAACAAATTAGCTTAGCTTTATTTACCATAGAATCAAAAAGTCTAAACGAGAACTTCAAAATTGATTCAGTTTTTTTTAACGTGCTTGCAAAAAAAGTTAAACAGAAAATGGTTTCAGCGGCCTTCATATTGTTTTAAAGCTGCCTTTGTTTACATATATCAATGTGTCCTTCTGTTTATTTGTTATATTTATGTCATAAAATGAAACCTAGTGATCCTTTTAAACTTAGCGTAAAAAAAAGCGCAACCTTTAAAAATAATGATGACAAGTATTGAGGATGCTACAAATAAAAACAAAAACAATGTTTTGCTTCGAATAGCCTTTCCTCTTCAGACTTTCACAAACTTAAAATTTGTAATATCATCTATCAAAAATAAAATTTCTTATCTTTTGAAACTTGTTTTTTTTTATTAGGTATATATTTATTATCATTCCCATTCATGTTCGTTACTTATTATGTAAGATCAAAAAAAAACAAAATTACAAAGAGAGTTTGTGTAATACACAAACTCAGAGGCGGCCCCCGTAGGAGTCGGATCCCTGTCAGATCCGCCTATTCGTAAGATGTTTCGGATGTTCCTTCTAAGACCCTGGCTCAATTCCTGTATGCTCCCATACTTAAACTATCTGAAAGAACAGTAAAGGTTAAATCATATTTTCAAAAGCCTTTAGTGTTTTTTTCTAACCGTGACGGACAGACCAACCAACAAACAAAACACACAAAAGTATGTTTGTTTCATTCTAATGGGGGCACTAAACAATTTTTTTTTTAAATCTGATTTTTTTTTTAAATTAAGAAATTAGTTTAGAATCATGTCATTTTCGGGCTTTGCTCTAGTACACGAAAGCCGCTGCTAAAAGTTCATTTTAAATAATGTGCATGATATCTACATGCCGGAAGCATTTCTTATAGTAACATTTCCTCCCTTACATTTACGTAATTTTTTTAGAATTGGTGTTTTGTTATTAAAAAATCGCTTGCATAATTAATTTTATAAATTAAACGGTTTGCTTTTAGAAAACTAAAAGTAGCCGTTGCACCTAAACTTTTCAAGCCGCATTTAATGATGAAATAATATTTTTCGTATCTCTTCTAGTTTTGGCGCTCTGAGTCTGACAGACGGACAGACGGACAGACAGACATTTTAAAAAATGTGCGTGATATCTACATGCCAAGAGCATTTTTTCTAGTAACATTTCCTCCCTTACATTTACCTAATTGCTTCACAATTGGTGTTTTATTATTAAAAAATCGCTTGCATAATAATTTTTATAAATTAAACGGTTTGCTTTTAGAAAACAAAAGTAGCCGTTGCACCTATACTTTTCAAGCCGCATTTAATGGTGAAAAAATTTTTTCGTATCTCTTCTAGTTTAGGCGCCCTGAGTGTGACAGACGGACAGGCGGACAGACGGACATTTTGCACAAACCTAATAGCGGCTTTTTCCCCTTACGGGGGCCGCTAAAAACGTTTTTAAAAGTTATTAGAAAATATTTACAGTAACTAGATAAATTCTTTAAAAAAAACAACTTCTAAACATCTTAAATATAATTTATCTTTACAGATTGTCTGTTTTTTGCGGTTATATATTATACATTCATATTTTATAATGCTAAGACAAGAGATAAAAACAAGAGAACAAACAAAACAAGAGAAACGTTTCGCTAATTTTAAAAGGTACAACAAAATTTCTTTTGAATGGAGCAGCATTCTTACATCTCATGAGAAGGGACAGACACCTGATCGACATTTCTACTTCCCTGCTTACCGACACATCCATAAAACATTCATGGTCTATTTTCGTGAACGAGAAACTTGATGGTTGAAAATGTAAACTTATGAAAAGATTTTTACTTCATTAGGGTGCGTGATCATGAAATGGTTTCCTATAGTTTCAATACTAAGCAATTCGCTGCACACGTACTCGTTCGGGACAGGGGCGTAGTTAGGGGGGGAGAAGAATTTACAAGTGTTTGGAAATTAGTTTTTAAATTACATATTATATATTACGCAAAATGAAGGGACCCAAACACCCCGGAGCCCCAAATGATGGCCAATTCCTAGCTACGCCACTGGTTCGGGCCCAAGTTTCCCAGTGTTGTGATGATTGCTCGAGGTTTCATGATATGGAAGTGTGTTAAGGGGGGGGGTGTATCCAGTAACAGTGTAACCTTATCATCTACTCAGCATCAGCAGGTAGCGGGGAACGCCCACTTTACTGAATGTATAAAACTCAATGTCTCATATACTGCAGTTGTTACCTGTATAAGAATCAGTACTACACACACAATCCTTCTACAACTTCGCTACCCTATTGCGTGTCACAATGAGGTGCTGTGTGCTGGCCATCGTCTGGATCTATTCATGTCTCTTCACTTACACCGTTCTCGGTCAAACATTTATTGGTGGCTGCAATGAAGATCAGGCTTACTGTAACGAGTAAGTAGCTGTAATTTTTTGTTATATCCTTGGTAATAAGCTATTAGGACAGAATCAAAATATATGACGTGTAATAAAAGATCTGAAAGAAGAATGCATTTTTAAGACAATACCTACATTATACAGATTAAAATAAAATATATAAAAAATAATTTGAGCATATACCTGGTATCGAACTGAGATTCTGAAATGAGAACTGAAAACTGCATAAGATATATAATGAAAATATACTTTTGGCTCAATTTACTTATTCTAGTTTTCATCAAAGAAACGAAACACATCCGCGCAACATAGACCATTGAATATCATACCATTTCATCTAAGACTGATTTTTTTTGGTACCTGCCATGTGTCGAGACAACGAAAATAGAGTGTAATAAAGAATTCGTATAGTTTGCTGGCCAGACAAGACCGCCAATGTGAATTTGTGGCAAAGATGAAGCAGCTGCCTATTGGAGTAAATATCCTTCACAGACGCTGGAGATGGATAGGTCAAACATCATTCAACATCACATGAAAAGTTCTGGCATAGAACATCCAAGAAAAAATGTGCGGCCCGGATACATACGTCACTGAATTTCACTGAGGATAGCGTGGGGAAATTTGGAGAAACTCGAAACAGAAACGCCTGGTACAGTTCGTCCATCGAGGTTCGATGATGACCACTTTGTCATCCAGGAAGCTGAGGGCTTTGCACTGGGGTTTTATGCCTCCTCATGTGGCTGGTGAGACCTATGTGAGCTTGGAATGTTCGGCTGCAAACTGGGCAGGTTATTCCAGCTGTTTATTGAATAAAAACAAGGTTACAACAAAAAAAAACCCAGCTTGTTTGGAAACATATACTCAGAATTGGCCCCCAGAAGTGGTCCAAAAAGGTGGGTTTCAATAGTCTCAGCATGACTTTGAAAAACTATCAACTATAAATTATCAAATACTACAACCCTATCTCCGTTGATACAAAGAGAGAAAGACATGTACTTATTGATATTATTGAATTGTTAAGCCAACTGACGACATAATACCACAGGCTACGAGATATTAATATTAATAATAATAATAATAATAATAATAATGCTTTATTAGTATTCCTATCTATTTAATGAACTGATTATTATATAGATATGGTTTACTACGAGCCTTTTCCAACTGATGTTATTGAATGATCATGTAACTGGTATTGTTATAACATGCCAATCTATCATTCAAGGCCTCAAGGAAGAGGCATTTCTCTTTTACAAGTGTCTATAGGCGCAGAGACAACAGCGACAATGGCACTCCACATTTAACACTACTGCTTATAAAATGGTGTTTTAAAATTAAATTTGACTTAGAATCATGTTAAGTGCAATCTTTTTATTTTAACATTAAACACTTTTATCCATTTTTTTTTGTTTACTGAGCTTATAGAACAGAGAACACTTAATTTAGTAATACAAATATTTTTCTTAAAATTTTTTTTTTTTTTTTAAAACAATAAAGTACTACCCAAAGCATTCTCAATACATAAAGATATTATTACGATTTTATTTTGCACAATTTTCATGTTCTTAGCATGCTCAGTATGTTTTGGTCCGATCAGCTTTGGTCCAATCAGTTTTGGTCCAATCACTTTTGAGGACAAGTTTTTATTTTTATTTTTTGTATAGGGAAGAACGGGGTCTCTGAAATATAGTTTCCGAGCTATCTTTTCAAAAGCATTTTTTAAAAAGTTGCTCATCTGTTTTCGAACACGAGATGTCGAGCCTCTATGATGCCGACATGCTGGCCACTGGGATAGGGAACTAACTTGTAAAATGGATGTTTTTTAGGATTATGTTTAGTTTGTTTGAAATTGTCTAGTCAGTTAACTGTCAATGAGGTAATTTTTTATACTAAACTTA
Organism: Biomphalaria straminea; assembly: GCA_021533235.1. NCBI lineage: Eukaryota > Metazoa > Mollusca > Gastropoda > Planorbidae > Biomphalaria > Biomphalaria straminea. The sequence continues at coordinate 6,488 of JADKLZ010044535.1, forward strand.
TACCTCATATCTTGTAATTTCTCTCTATATGTAAAAAAAAATATTTGTTACTTTTAAATTATAATACAATTGGTCATTTTCATGATTCACATTGCTATCATCGACGATGAATAAGTGTGCAAAATTTCAACTTGACTCTAAATTGTTATGTTTAAGATTAGGATGTACATGTACCGGGCAGAGCGAGTAAATGAACAGTTTTAAGTATTAACTTCTTTATAAATATAGACTCCCTTGTCTGTCACTATTGATTATGACACCTATCATCTTGGTTTTTATTTGTATCTGGTTGGTTTTAAATCATATTTAAAAAAATATTTTCAGATGGACTATTGGTAAGGACAACGTTTGGAGAACATGTTTAGACCAATGTATCAAAGAAGGTTATGAGTACGGCAGATGTGCTTCGTCTCCAGCCTGCCCAAGCAACCAGCCCATACAATGTCGTTGTCATTAAAGTGGTCAATCTTAAACGTTGGATGTACAGCAAATGACCTTCTGGTCGTCAAGATTTTCTTTCTAGTTACTATTTTTTTTTTGTTGTATTCATGTTACATTCGAATCGGTCTTTCAGTAGATTAAGGTTCATGTATTGAGTCCATCAGCCTGCAAGGTTTATATTTCATTCAACACTTTGATTTAGAATAAATAGTTTTTAATGTTTTCAATTTCATTTCTCCTCATCTTGACTTAGGAATTTGAGACAGAATAATTCTGTCAGGATTTTAAAAAGTAAAGTTTCCCCTTAAGACATTGCTATCTATAGGGCAGATGATGTAAAGATCCTCTGTTTCTTTGGCTATTGGATAAGGTGCAGGTTGTCACGTGGCCAACACAAGGACCAGTTGGCTTTACTTTCTCCAACTGAAGTCAGGTTCTCATTAGTGTTTGGTGGATTCAGGGTCGTCCTCAAAATCCCGAAATTAAAAATCCTATTCTTGACAAGTTTCGAACCCTAGACCTCTCGGTTCCTAAGCCAAGCTCTTTAACCCTTAGCCACCACTCCCCCGGGATAAAAAAAATATTTAAAAAATAACCAATAATCAAACAAACAAAAAAATACTACTAAAATCTTGAGCACAAAACTAGTCTAGGTTCCAGATTCCTACTCATGTCTCGGTTCCTCTGTTCAACAGCCTCAGATGGTAATCGAATTGATCCACGCCAATAAAGAAAATTGCCTGAGCGCTATCTCTCTTGCCTTTGTCTACATTTTTCCAGTCACTTCTGTATGTCTCATTACCAAGTGTTAAATAAAGGTCTCACTTGTTGCCCATGCCTCACAGACTGGTTTGAAATATTCTCAAACTGAACTAAGGTAGTCATGTCTATATCACTTGACATTTAAAAGCTAGAGGAGGAAATGAATAAAATATCTAGTGCATAATTTGTTCAGTTTACTGAAAAGGAAAGAGACAAAAAGCTGATTGTAATTGTTATTTTAAGTTTTTACATCTAGATTTGTTGATAATGTTTTTAAAAAGAATGTAATGTAACCTGATGAGAATGAAGTTCCATGTCCATTCACACAACTCTGCACACACTTTATTTCGTTGTTTGTTTTTTCACTTGAAAGTAAAAAATATATAACCTGTGAACGAGTATCCCTTTGTCAAATACAAACAAATCTCATAAAGTAGAGAGTGACAACGATAAGGTAGACTAACTCTGCGAAAGTTTGTTTTCCAAGTCTAAACCATAAAGTTAACGTACATCAAACAAGAACTTGTTCATTGCTAGGCTCTTTTATATCCTCTTGAGCTAAGTTCAGAAACTCTGTTGTACAGAAAATAAAATGTTTACAGGCTGAATGTTGGTTTCATTTTCTTTACCACATTATCGCAGGATGTCCTGCTGTGACAAAAATAAATTTCGCCCACTTATGGTATCACTCAGTAAAAGGGATTTAATTAATTTATTTTAGTGTTCCATCTTATTCACGTAAATTTGGCACACCTACAACAAAAGGGCCTACTACCACCCCCCCCCCCTTTTTCTCTAGGCACCTATGTCACGATGTAATTTCTTAATCTGACACACGTCTAGCACATTCTTTATCGACAAGAATAAACACAGCTCTAAATATCTTGACCTAACATCCTGCCGCACCCCCCCCCCTTTTTCGGGGACGGTTCAATTCAAATGGACCCTCTTCAAATCGACAACAAGGACTTTCTCGCGCAGCTAATCCTTGTCGCCCAAAATAGTTTCTATCGCCCGACCATATTGGGATACAAATCGTCTCGTGGTCATTCGATAAGGGCCCATCCCTATGTTCATACATGAAACGCGCGGCAAGGTCTAGCGATAATCTGCTTGCCTAAGGACGGGCAGTCTAGACACGAGGCGGCCCGTGTTTGCTTATCTTATCGATACACGAGGTCAATCGGAAATTCTTTGTCTAGGCAAATCAGGCAGTCTGTCACATTTGAAAGTATGTCTGTCCCCTTTAGCCCCACCTCCTCACCCACGTGTGAGGTAGAAATATAATTTCCTATTTTCTTGTCATTCTCATTCTGAGGAGCAGAGAGAAAGGATATACTTCTATGTTCTGAGCTTTACGAACTTTCGCTTACTATTTTCATTTCATATCTTTTCCTTAACTATTGGATTGGTGGTAAGCTTTTATAAAGTGTTTTAGTAACCTCTTACTATGTGTATTTATACATTTGTGCATTTATTTGGTGCATTATATTTTGTGTACATATTTGTGTAATTCTTATCTTGGATTATGTAAGTAGTCACTTTATGTATTACATTTTATTATCATGACCTGTACGACTAAATAGTCAAAGTCATCCACTTTATCTGGACTAGAATTATTTACAATTCTTGCCACATGTGTTTAGCTGTTAAGCTACTATTATTTATCGTTGATAAATTACCGCTCGCCACGAGCCCTCTATATTTTATTGATAAGTTCCTTGACCGGGAACTATCATAATATTTATGTAACATGTCATATTACCAAGTATATTTTACGCTCATCCCGTGACAAGGAATGTCGTAATTATTTATGTACTATATTATATTTTATCGGCCAGTTGGCCCGATTACTTTACTTAGGTAAAACCATGTATACCTTATCTAATTTATCCAATTAATATCTTATCTCGGTTGATCGCCTTGATGTTAAATGGCGCACTGACCCTGCGCTAAGGATAGACTTGAATTATTTCCCCTTGTATTGAATTTAAACTTCTAGAGATTATGTCCCTTGAACGGGCACTGTCTCCATTCAACCATACCCTATTGTTCAGGCCACACGGCCAGATGTAAACAATAACGACTTGGTCACTGACCATCAGCCATCCCCCCCTTCCCCTTTCATCTCGTTATATTAGCTACTCGTAATGATCTCACCGTGACAGGGAGCGTCTTACAATTTAACGCTACTCGTAGTCTCCCCTGACGGAATACAATACTATGTATTAATTCCCCTTTAATATTTGTGAAACTAAGTTATAGTTTCTTCACATCAAATATTACTTTACTATTGGTTGTGTCCCTTTTTGAGACTTCACTTAATTGAGTAACTCCCCTTGCTATTGTGAAACTAGATTATAGTTTCTATTTAAACATTCTGAAGATGTCCTTCATGGAAAGGCGTCTACCTTCTAGTGTCATCATTATGGCTAAGTCGATCTACGCATCTCGTTGCAGCTTTTATTGCAGGCTACTTCTAATAGAAGCCCAAACTTCGTAACGCTAATATCAGTCTGCTGACACCAGATCTGAAGATACCAGCCTTACCAACTACTCACAAGAGTCCGACCAACAACCGCATGCCAGAAGATCCGCCCCTGCAGCTACGTGTAGTTGGACTGTCCCGTGCGCTAGGACCGATCAAGCCAGCCCACCCACAGACAACTCAGCATCAGCCACGCCGGTCTCGTCAGAGCAGCATAGGACTTAAAGCTAAGCAACCAGCCTAATGACATTTAGACCACTTGGTTCTCACATCTTATGATGATAGTCCCATCTATGTAAATAATTAGGCCCTGCCCTAACACTGTACAGCTTTTTATCTTTCACTTATTTTCATTATTATTATTAAACTGTACATATGTTTTACATAAAAAGTATTTGTTGCCTGCATTTATAACGCTGTGCCTGTTAGTTTATGTGCAAGTCAAGGTCCTCAAATTATCTAAACCCCCTAGACACCTAAACGGCCACCATCTTTGACCTACTTGTCACACCTGCCCTATCGGAATCTGCCTACTAAGGTGGCAATAACCAAGTTGCAAAGCTAATATACCAGCACTTGGCTTTGACGCACAATTTGATCGGGAAATAACCTCCTTCTTATTACAAATACTCCCCACAAGAGGTTCTAGAGTCTACTGATCACTTTCTGTACTGGGATAAGCCTATTTCGACCGACAAAACGATGGATTTTAATCGCCCTGAGAGGGCGCGGTGGCTGAGCGGTAAAGCGCTTTGCTTCCGTGCTAGAGGTCCCGGGTTCGAATCCTGAAGCCTGGGACTTTTAATTTCGGGATTTTCCGGCGCCCTTGAGTCCACCCAGCTCTAATGGGTCATTATTTGGGGACAAGTAAAGGCGGTTGGCGTTGTGCTGGCCACATGACACCCTCGTTAACCGTGGGCCACAAGGTCTGAAAGGGGAACTTTACTTTTTTTTTTAATCGCCCTGATTTGCTTATCGATAAAAAAGAAAAAGCCGCTATCATGATTAACATTGCCGTACCACTATTTCATAATTTAAGAAAAACTGAGTTGGAAAAACAACAAAAGTATGGAAACCGAGGCTTGTAGAGTAAGCGTTTATGGAAGTTATCCAAAATAACATTATACCCCATTGTTATATTAACCGAGGAGAAAATAACAACACAGATACCTTTAAGGCCGTTAACATTCCCAAGAACATTTTCGTTGCCTGTCAGAGGGCTGTACTTCTGAAGCCCTGCCAAATCACCAGAAAATTCCTCAATGGAAGCTGATAAAGAGACTACTGAGAATTTTGTTTCTCTTTAACGAAACTCAAACCTGGCAGTTGTAGAGAATGAATACTCACTCTTTCGTGTTTAATAATAAAAAAACAACTTAACAGCTATATTTAATTATAAGAGTTGTAATTCTCTGCACGTTTATTGCCCTTTCCTTTAAACTTTTCTTCCGCATCAAGGTAGAAAAAAAACAAGCCACGGGTGAAACAAAAGTTAAAAATATTGAATTTAATAAATAGAATGGTACAAAATAGGAAGATATTGAAAACCAAATTCTTAGTAGAACATATCACATAATGTACTTGGTAGAAGTCACTATTAAAGTGAACAATCGGCACATAACCCATGCAAGCCAAAGCTAACCGTATCTCTCAACAACACAGCGACGCCTTCGTCCACAAAGAACGGACAAGTTCTCCTATGTCATCATTTAGTTTATAGCTCCAAACAGCTAGTAGACATACAACAAAATAGACAGAGGCGTATATTTTTTTTAAAATCTCAGAGGCGGTCCGTCTGGGTTACTTACACTCATACATTACAACACGAACATTAAGAAAAATTTAAAATTTGTTTTACATGCAATTCAAATGTAGGCTACATTCTTGAGATATGCATTTTTAACTAAAAAAGCCAAGAATACTATCATACTTAGCAGAGGCGTCACTAGGGTGGGTGTCACCCGGTGCGGTAAAATCAGGGTGTCACACCCCCCCCCCCAGCGTTCCACTTATTCTTCAAATAAAAAACTTTCGTTGTTCAGTTGCTGTTTTTTTTTTGCGCAATAATACAGTTCTTTGATTTATGCTACACAAAGATTAAATGAGTATCGATTATGTTTTTTTCTCTTACATATTATCGTTAATCATTACATACATTAATATCTACGATTTTTTAAATAGAAAGAAATTAAAAACCAACTGAGCATGCTTTCCTAAGTTAACATTAAACAGCACTTAATGGAAACTTTTGAACATTATAATCACATATAGTTGTAGTTTCATGAGGACAACTAATGGAAAATGCAACTTAATGAAAAGTATATTAATAGGTACAAAAAATTTTAAAGATTTTTTTTAACATATAAAAGTTTACAATAACTTTAGAAAATAAATATTTAAATTTCCTTTTCAGGATTTCAAATTAGAAAACTTATAAAAAAAACTTTAAAATCAATATATCTTGCAACTTCGTTTTCAATGGACTGAATTGCTTCATTTGATTTAAAAAAATTAGTTGTTAATTAATGTTTTAATTAATGAGAGAACGTTGTTAGTTGATGTTTTAATAAGAGACCGATATTAGTTAATGTTTGAATGAGAGAACGTTGTTTGTTGATTTTTAATGAGAGAAAGTTGTTAGTTGATGTTTTAATGAAAGAACGTTATTAGTTGATTTTTAATGAGAGAACGTTGTAAGTTGATGTTTTAATGAGAGAACGTTATTAGTTAATGTTTTAATGAGAGAACGTTGTTAGTTAATGTTTTAATCAGAGAACGTTGTTAGTTAAATTTAGTTTTGCAAAGCTTTTTTCACACGACGCCTTGTAAACATGTATTTGGCAAGAAGCTGTTAAAGCTTTAATTCAAAGGCTGGTAAAGATTCGTTGTCGTCTTTCAAAACTTTGCTGCATTCTAGTATTCTAGTTTTAGTATTTCTGTTCACATATCTTGCCGTCAGCCCAAAATAAAAGAGATTGATGCACCCAGTATTAACTTCTTGCTCTCTATTTGAATAGTAAATGCTTTCCTGATATTTTCATATTGTTAAAACGTATTTTTCTTTTGCATTAACATGCTAGTTTGATTTGAGAAAAGTTATCTTAATAACATTTTGAGCTAACTTTTCACATATTTCTTAGAGTAAATGTTTAAGTGCTCGAGCTTAGCCACCACTTTGAAAATAATTAACGCTTTAATTTTAAGGTACTTTTGTGTTAAGTTTACTTTTTTGAGTACATCTGCCAATAAGAAAGTCAAGCAATGAAAGTTATGCATGTATTCACAGACAGCTGGCAATCATATTTGTGCTGCGCCTCTAGTGTTTGTATTTTCAGAGCGACGGTAAAGATTTTCGCCGTCACACTTTCGTAAAATTGTTTTTTCATTGGTCTAACAGTAACACCATGAGCACACCAGCGAGTTGTTCACATGACACGCTATCATTAATTATATTAATTTTTCTAGAGAACCAAGAAAGTATAATTAGAAAATATTTTCCGATTAAGAATTTGGACCACATAGCTTAAGTAAACACATCCATTTAAGTTTCTTTTCTGTTCTTCAATTATTACTGCCTGCACTTCTTCATGAATCTTTGACATTGTAGCTGCATTACCATGTCCCTGAGCTCATCATATCGATACATAAAGCCCATCTCTTTTCAGTCGTTTTAAATTATCAGAACTGTTACACCAGATTTGGCCCAAATTAAGAGGAATATCCTACATTTCTGTCATTTCAACATTACCATTGCTACTGTTAATATATCTTACAACTTCAGAGATCTATGTTATGTGTGCTGTAATACAAGATACCAGAGTACCTTGCAGCTTTTATGTCTCTGATCTCTGATAAGTATATCCCTTAAGTGGTTTGCTAAAACATTTATATATTTTTTTGGTACAAGCTTGGAAAGTAACTTTTTTTTTCATCGCTGACTTGCGATCGTATAAGTTATAATTTATGCAATGGCTCATATTTGGATAACATTTCCACAATCCCAAGATAAAAAATTTCATTATTCAATGAAAAGTCTTCTTCAGTTCGCCACCATATACCAACTTTTTCTTTGTTAGAAACAATGCGATAGTAAGCAATCTATAATACAAGATGTTCCTCTGTTTCCTACTTCAATCATAGCAATGACGTCCTTGTCAATTTTTCGAAGCTAAAGTCCTGCTCCCAAAATGTTCCTAATTTGAAAGCTTGATAAATGTTCTTCAGTCTTCTCTCGAGTTTCTCGTTGTGGACATGTCCATTATTTATTTGTGAAAAAAATCTTGCTATTGATGTTTTCCCATTTAGAATAATTTTATTCAATAATTTCTAAGCTTTATGACTTTGCATCTGTCACATTTTAAAGTTGGTATTTTAAAATATTTTTTTAAAGTGCCTTTTTACACTTGGGTGTCACCCCTTATCGGGTGTCACCCGGTGCGCACCGCACCCCCCGCACCTGCCTAGTGACGCCTCTGATACTTAGGACTCACTTGAAAACTAAAATTAATTCAAACAATGCATGACCTGCATGTATATTGTATTACTAAATATTCTACGAGGCAGTTGTCTCTATATCCTACATGTATTGATTCCATAGTTTTAATAATGAACAACTGTGTGGGACTGTCCATATGTTACAAGATATTAATCGGTTGTATAATGATAACTCATGGATGAAATATAAGGTTTTCATATCTGTTAAGGTGAGGCCTTACTTGTAGTTGATCAACACAGACATCGCTAGACGATATAACAACTACAAGATATGCACTGAGTCACATTCAGCGAAGTAGCAAGTGGTGCGGGTCTCAAGGGCATCACGTGATGAGGGGAAACAAACTTTCATTCAGTGTGTATTCACCTTTTGAACTCAGATCTCAAGGTATGGGTTTGGGTGTGAAAACACCTTGTCCTCATCGCCTCAATGTATCCGTCTCTAACACCTTACCTTAGATCAGTGACGTCACAAGCTCATTGGTATATAGGATGATCGAAGCTGAGGCTAAGGTATATGGGCTGATCGAAGCTGAGGCT
>JADKLZ010044554.1:571-20570 GCA_021533235.1 Biomphalaria straminea
CACATAAGAGATGACATAAACTAATATTAACACGGGACCACATAAGAGATGACATAAACTAATATTAACACGGGACCACATAAGACATGACATAAACTAATATTAACATGGGACCACATAAGACATGACATAAACTTATATTAACACGGGACCACATAAGACATGACATAAATTAATATTAACACGGGACCACATACGACACTTCTTTAGACTCTTATGACTACCACTGTTGTGATAATAACATGACCAATTTCTCCTTGTCTGTACTACACTATAACACATTAGCTCTCACGCCCTCCTTCCCTTATAGAACTGAACTCTATTTACAACAATGTTCAAGTGTAAGTGAAGTACACGGCACACCAGTGACACAGACATAATTGGGTTAAACTAACTAACTCCCAACGATCATTTCACAACAAAAGATGGAGGCTAGTCTACCTCTAACATAACAATCTAAAACGTGTTAGGTGATGTTAGAACTAGCCTGGTCAGAATAGCAAGATGTCTACTCTCTACGTTAGATTCATGGGTGAATTTACTTACCTACTAACTAATAACAAACATATTTAAAGACAAGGTTACATAGACAGTTTGTGAGGAAACACAAACTGAAAATCCGCCTTAGAAGTGATTGTTTCAGGCAGGTATATTCTAAACATGCATATTAGAAACTATGAACTACAAACTATCCACAAATAAAACTCTCCGTCAATACAAAAATAAGGGACGTGGAAGTTTTTCAACTGTTTCAAATGCTATTCTTTTGTTAGTCTTACTCAGGGGAGGACTGGCTATGTGGGCATTTGGGCTAGGGGTGTACCGGATAGTACTTTTTGATATCCGGCCGGAGCCGGATATGACCGGATAATAAAATTTGATATTCGGCCGGAGCCGGAGCCGAATACCTAAGTATTTTGTAAATAACTTGTATTGCTGAACATTTTACGAAACTGTTATATAACATACCTATATTTGTTGGTATTATTTTTTTCCTTTTATATACCTTATTGTTTTCAACTCTGTTACTGATTGATTTATTAAAGATTAATAGTATTCATAAACAGAAATTAATCTGTGTAGCATCATCATGAATAGCATGATCGTGTCTGTGTGTATGTACGAAGCCACCAACCATATAGGCTGTGTGTTGAAGGGTCACTGTAAAATATGTTAGTATATATTTTACTAGTTACTAATGTAAATCTCTCATCTGGCTTATATGGTGGTTGAATGTATGTGTTCAAGAATTTCGACCAACAATCGGTCATCAGACTTATATTTTAAAGTCCAAAGACTGTTTCTGGTTCTGGCTTCAAGAACTTAATACTGATAGCTGTTAGTTAATAGTTGGAATCTGAAGCGTAGTAGGTCATATATCTATTAATCCGTTTGCGGCAAAAGATATTTTATTAAAAGCAGGAACATCCATTACACCTACATTATTGATGTTTAGATCTACTGATAAATAGATCAAAGAGCATTAGGAAACCAAATATAGACGAAAACTCATCCGCACCCTACCTACCAAAAAAAGAAACATAAATGGATTTTGTGTTCGATTGATTGTAACAACCTGGTCAAATAGCTCGTAGTGAACCTACACATGTAGTCCTAGTGTAGTGTGTATAGATGATTGTGTTGACCTTCACGCGTTTTTTTCCTTTAGGCATACGCAATAGTGTTTAGTGTGCAGGCAAAAAAAAAGATAACACATTAGCATGGTCAGTCAAGCAAATAGATAGGCTAAATTATCCGTACACTTGTTACAGAGGTCAAGTGTTTCTTAACATTCCAGCAAATTATGGTGCTTTAGATTAATTTATTTTCTGCAATCAATTTATTTTCTGTGATGTTAAATTTTACTGTAAGGTTTTCCTTTAGGCCCTATATATTAAGTCAATAGGATTAAGCAATGAAATTAGCTTTCTTTCTAAAGGTTTTACACTAGGAAAAAACTACATACACCCATACATTTCTCTCCAAGTAAACAAACTTAGTATCATCATCTGTTGACCATAGACAATGTCAATATGTCTTAACAATTTGCGTTAATCCATTCTGGCTTAAGAATGGTCAATGTCTATCAATACACTGTCATGGGTTAAACAAATAAGAAGTTAAGGGTGTTGAGTCTCTTGAGCCCTCCCTTAAAGATACCACTGGTCAGTGTCTGTTTGGCTTGTAGTCCAGCCTCCTAATTGAAACTTAAAGTAAACAAACTTATTACCCGGCCAATAGTATAAAAGGTGTGGCTTGTAGTCCTTTGACCCTTTGATTGACAACCTATCTCATAATAAACAAACCCAAACCAGATTATATAAGGTTTATAGAGAGATGGCTTGTAGTCCCGCCCCCTAATAAAAATTCTTCTCCAAGTAAACAAACTTAGTTCCCTCTTAAGATAGACCTCTATACAGTGTCAACACGTTGACATCCGGCTTAATGTGGTCAGCTGCCTATTTGTGATCTCAATGTTATGGACTAAACAAAAAAAAGGAGGTGAGGGTTGCTCATCTCTACCTCTGCAGATATACCCGCACATCTAGACAGATTATCAGCGTGACGTAGTTAATGAATATTACATGTTTACTAGAACACTCAAAGGTCAAAACAAGCTTTTTAAATGTGCCAGACATCGCTGCTATGTATGTAATGCGATCTTACAATGTACAGTTTTATTTCTATTTAGACTAAAACGCCTTGTCTTTGTACTAAAAAAAAGATTTGGTGCATAGTCATTGTTTATTGTTTTAAAAAACAAACCCAAATTTGAAACAAAAAAAAAGTAAATGAATTTCAGAACTGACATTAGGCCTATTTAATCATGTCCGCTTTGTGAATATTTGTATATTTTTATCAACATGGAGATTTAGTTTAAACTTTTTGTTGGGCATCGTTTATCAGCGTCGACACCTTTATATTGTTTGTCTTTCGCCTGTGTTGTTTCGATATTTAAGTGTTACCTCCGTATGGGGTATCCGGAAAAGACTTAGCGCGCGGAGGCGACTAACAATATTAAAAGAAATACAGGTACTACGCTGTAGTTTTTAACTATCCGGTTTACTATCCGGTAGTGATATTCGACCGGAGCCGAATAGTGCCGGATAGTGAAAAAGTGCCGAATATTCGGCCGGAGCCGGAGCGACTATCCGGTACACCCCTAATTTGGGCAAATGCCCGGTGGAGCCACTGAAATGGCCTCATCGATGTTACTTTGGCAAATATCAAATTGTTAAAGGTTTTATAATATTCTCTGATAAAAAGGCCCACCGGGCGTTGTATTTAAAAACAAATCTTTCGCAGACTCTACTGTGTAATCCTATACTCTTAAGCGAGCAATTCTTGTATATATATATATATATTTCTTCTATTTCGAAAACGGCTCTAACGATTTTCTTTAAAATTTCAACGTATCTAAATGTTAGTGAGAAAAAAATTCTCAGCTCATTGGCCACATCGGGAAAACTCGAGTTTGACCGTTATATCGGTTTGAAAAATGTCTCATTATCGAAAAATTTATTTTGGTTTGAAGGTTTTATGAATGACATGGAGAATTTATGAATGAAAGTTTTCCAATTTATGAATGAAAGTGACGTCAAAGGAAAAAAACTTGACACCCCCTACGTCACTAGGCTCACAGCAAGAAATGAAAAAAAAAAAGTACACCTCCTACGTCACTGGCTTACAGCCTTTCACTAAAGCATTTCTTTGCAACAAGTTTTATCGCGTTTGAATGAATAGACACAACTATTTGCGCACCGTAGTTGAAGGTTTAAAACAGTGAACATCAATCAAGCACGTGGTTATCTGAAGACGCTCAAGTGCTTCCAAGTGTTTCTACAAATTAATCGCTTGATCCCTTTATTATAAGGCACGTTAAAATAAGAATTTGATTAATTGTATATTTTTAATTAGCTATAATGTAGGCCGAAAAGAAAGATATGGACGCCGAATCTGGAATCTGGATGTATGCCTGGTCGAGCGGTTTGCACGCTGGACTGTCGTTTGGATTTATCGATGGTCCCGGCCCGTTCAAACCCTGCCCGCTCTTATCCCCCGTCGTCCTGCGGGAGGTTTGGACTAGGAAGTAACTATCTTCAATTCTGAAGGAACATCCGAAACATGTAAAACAACAAACAAACAATCTACGTCTAGATCTAGGTCTTGATTCTAGACTTACAACTAGATTCTCAGTTCTCCGTCGAAAAAACCGCCATGTTGCTCGCCGTTATTCTTCCCTAATAGCAGGAGGTTTGCGGCGTTGAAGAGATCTAATAATAATCTAATAGGTTTTCTGTTGTAATTTCTAGAAGAAAAGATGTTCACAACTTTTCAGGAAAACAAATAGATCTAGACGTCTACGTCTGAGCTATAGGATTTCAGCCAGATTTCAATCGCTTTTTTTCCTAGACTAGATCTAGATGTAACAGCATTGCCAATTCCACTCTAAATTTATAGAAGACAAATATTATTATAATTTTGTTCGATCTAAATCTTTGTTTTTTTTTAGAAGGTCTTTTATATAGATTCATTTAGACAAACATTATTTATATAAACATAATAATTTTATTATTATTATTATTATTATTATTGACGTGAAGTTAATATTTTATTGACATAACGTTATTATTCGTAAATGCAATCATTAGTAATATCGTCAAGCTAGAAAATTCTGAGGAGCGTTTAAGGAAACTTGAGGATCTGCGACTTCGAGCTTCACATCGACTCGAAAAGGAAACCAACACACAATATTCTAAGCGGTCAACGAGTTTGCGTACGCTGCAGCCACTTTTGATTTAACTATAAACCTTAGTAAAAAACTTGGGGTTAGGGTGTGGTGACGAAAGGCCTAGAAAATATCTGAATGGAGGGATGTGTAAAAGCAGGCCATATCCTTCCATGGGCTGTAGCACCATTGCAGTAGCACCACTGGGATAGATGGATGGCAAAAGCCGGTATGAACTTCTTATGGTCTGACAGTCTTAGTGTTCTGTTTGTTCTATATGTAATTGTACATGGCGATTAAATATCAAGTCTCTTAAGTCCTCCTACAGTCTAGACAGCGTAAAACTATCGTAGGCCTACTATTATTGGCTTGTAAGAAAGTCTTTGAAGTTTTCCCCAATAACGTAGAAATTTGCGTCACTCGATGTTTCGTACTAAAGCCATAATTGAATATACTAATTCCAAAATTAAATGTCTGAACGTACCAATTTACATATGCAACAAACAGAATACTAAAGAAATTTTTCGAATTAGTAGTCTTTATCCAATCGTTCATTTTCGTAATTATAAAAAAAAATCCAAAAATGACTTCGGGTATATGAAATTATTTAACCGAGCAAGGCTCGGCCACCTGATATTACTCTTTTAATTTCACAAATTTTCCGAACTAATGTAATAGCCTTCATCCGTAGACAGTGCTACGAGTTGGCTTCATATTTTTACGGCCTAAACATAATTAGCGATTAAAAAGCAACACAAGGCCTATATTTCTAATAACAATATAGAGTTCACTTTATTCATTTATATTGATACACTGTCAAACATAACATAATGATTTTGAGGACAGGTAGAACTTGAAATGGATGCTAATCATATGATATAGAATTTATGGGCCGGTTTGTATAGAAATGCCCGGACCGATATTGACACCCACACCGCCCCTGGTCTTACTGACAGAAATTCATTGGTGTTATTATTAGTACATTGTCAATCCTATACTCTTAAGCGAGCAATTCTTGTATATATATATATTTATTTATTTATAAATTTTATTTCGAAAACGGCTCTAACGATTTTCTTTAAAATTTCAAGGTATGTGCGTATTAGTGAGAAAAAAATTCTGAACTCATTGGCCACATCGGGAAAACTCGAGTTCGACCGTTATTTCGATATGAAAATGTCTCAATTTAATTTTGGTCAGAATAATTTATGAATGAAATGGAAAATTTATGAATGAAAGTTTTCCATGACGAAAACGGGAAAAACGCTGCTTACGTCACTATGCTTACCTTACTACAATGCAAACAAGAACGAGTTTTAAAGTATCAATGGACCTAATTAAACATTTGCGCACCATCTTATTGAAGATTGATTTATTATAGAACTATGGAATGAAAGTAATGAAATTAAATGTACCGATGTATGATTAGTTATTGCGTATTAAGTGCTTAATAAATTGTTTACACTTTAATTGCGTAGAGCGGTGTAGATTTCTCATTAATCTTCGGATTTGATGTCAAGCCTTATTATAATTATAATTTTGCTGGTAAAATTATGACCATGTGTTCATGCTTCAGTGTCTAATGTCCCGTACCAAAACAAAGGAAATGGTGATTACACAGCTGCTCTACTGCTCCTTACTTTCTCACACTGAACAAGATATCTAAACTTGGGGTTACCGTTAGGGCGTGGTGACGAAAGGCCCAGGAGATATATGAATGGAGGGATGTGTAAGAGCAGGCCATATCTTTCCATGGGCTGTAGCACCAGTAGCAGTAGTATATTACCTTTCTTAGTTATAAATTATTTAACCGAGCAAGGCTCGGCCACCTGATATTATACATTAAGTATTCAATGAACTGATAGTTCACTAAAAGCTTGGTCTTACTGATGTTTAGAAATGATTATCTAATTGCTTTAATTATTCTAAAAATGATCAATTTATTATTTAAGTCCTCAAAGATGAGCTTTTTTTCCTTTGGTTTAATGTCTGTGTATTTTGTAATTAGCACATAGCACTTCACTAGAGCATACTAGAAGCATTGTTTCTCTTTAAAAAAAGTAAACATTTTATTTAAAATGTAAGTAGCATGCATGATAAGTATACAAAAGTTAGTAATGCAATTCTATTGTGTAACAAGGATTTTTAAAAACAATTAGTTGTAAGAATTATGTATTTTTATGAAGAAAAAAAAACTGCTTTCATTGTTAATTAAAAATATGAAAATATTTTGCTTTCAGAAAGATACAGTTGCAGTTTAAAAAAAAACTAAACTGTTATGATATCGAAATTTCAATATTCTAGTTTTTAAGATAGAAACGGGACGGACGGAAGGACTGTCAGAAAACAATTAGTTATAACCCTTTCGGGGGCTCCACTCAGCTCGAATTAATGCCAAATTTTAAAATCATGTTCTTTAACTCCAAACCTCATTGTGACTTATTTCCACAGTTGACGTCTGTGACGGGTCGCCGCGTGTGACGTGAATTTAGCTTGTTTGGTGTCTAGGGGAAGATTATTTTTGAATATATCACACACTGACCCATCAGCAGACAAATCGGGAGCAGACACGCAACTAGACAAGCAATTAAGAGAGATACAAAATGGATAAAAATATAAAGAATATTTATTTACATAAATATTTACATAGAAAATAAAAGGGGGAGGGTTTGTATCTAACTCTAAACAATGCTATATTTGATCATCACTTATGCACGTAATGAGAGAATATGTCACTTTGTCCTTGGTACTTAGCTCTTTCTGTCTTGGATGAATCGCAGTTGTCTGTATCCTGGCTTCAAGTGGCGTGTCTAGCGGGTAGAGGGACGCCGATGATATAGTCCTTGTGGAGGTTCAGTCCAAAAGTTCCAATATCTGTAGTGGGCACAGTAAGGCGGGTGGCCGGTTACCGTGGGCACAAGTGTACTGCGGGCAGAGCGGATCTGCCGTGGGCAGCGTAGTCGCAGGATAAGTCCAGTGAGTTGGCAGAGCTATGACGTCTCGCACAGAACGGATCTATAGGGACGTCGTACCTAATGGGCTGACAGGCGGACTGTCAAATAGGCAGGCTTGAGCCGATAGCGCCAAGTGGACGATGAGTAGTGACTTTCAGTGCTGAGAAGCACTTAATAGTACGTGATACTCGTAGGGGATCCAAGCGAGCAAGCGATACTGTTTAGTACCAAATAGGCGAGTATAGTATAGGCTAGCGCCAAGTAGGTAGATGGAACTCAATGCAAATAGGCAGATGTGTCAATACACATAGGCAAGTAGGCAGGTCCTAGTAGGTAGTAAATAGGCAAGTAGGCAGACACCTGAGGGAGGCTGCGGATAAATAAGGACAAGTTAGGACATGTCTCTCATGCATCTTGTCGATGCCCTCGACTGAGGTGCATACGTCAGATTGATAAAATTGCTTTAGTGCACAATGGGGAAAAATGATGACAAATGAGATTGGAAAAATAGAAGGGTGATAATGGTAATACAAAATGTACATAAGAGGGGAAATAAGAATCTCAATAAAATACAAGTATAAAAGAGGGGGGAGAAGAGGGGAGAATTGGACGCTGGTGGTCAATGACCGTGACGCTATTGTCCAAATACGGCCGGGGCCATGACGTGAACAATGATTTTCCGTTCAAGGGGAGGGAACAACTCTTGCAAAAGCAAAATGATTAAAATGAGAGATGTTTCTTATATCTCTTCAAGGCGACCAGCCGAGATAAAGAAAATAAACTAAGATGTACATTAATGTACAAGGTTGCGTCAATTGTCAATTGAGCAACGTGGCAATAATATTGCCGACATAGGTAAACGTGATATATAAATATATACATATGCAATGGTTAAGTTTCCTACTTACGACGGTGAGAAATACACAATGCACAAATTAAAAATAAATGAACTAAATAAAATACACAGGATAATATCCAGAATGAAATATACACAAGCTAGATAAATTGGACTTGTAATTCACGCAGACTCACCACAAAATATTCCTCTAAGAGTAAAAATAAATGAAAAGGTCCAGACTCGTGTTCCAGTGAGAGAGAAATGAGCGAGAGAGACCAGTTTGAAATGGCCTATCTTATAAAGGTCGGAACAAGACCGGAAACAGGAAATGTGACAAGATAGGGATTGTCTCTCACGTGGTCGGCTCGAGACGAATATTTCACATATTGGAAAGAGGCCTGAGATGTGCGGACACACCTTGGAGGGTCGATAGACGTGTGGCGTCGAATGATCTCTTTGATCAAGGAGAGAGAGACACGTGTTGAGGCGGGAGGAGTAATACATTACATTCCTGCCCATATAGTATCAACTGGGAGGGATGGGCATCCGGCCCTCAAGGCGAATGCCTGTTTGATCTCTTCCCCGGTCAAGGGGAGATAAGCGAGGAGGGTCGGCCTAGTTGACAGTCATGGTCCATGCGCTAGACGTTATGTCTAGCGTAAATAGGAACTAGGTGCGGTTGTGCGAAGAAAAAGGGGCATAGAAAGGGGAAATAATTAAAATAAAATAAATAAATAAAGATAAATAATAATTAATGCTGTGATAAAAGTGAGCGAATCTGACGGCGAGTTTTTGACTTGTCACAACGTCCTCAGCCACCCGCCACACACACACAATTTTAAAAGAAGACCTGCATCATAATCTATAATAAAATAGAAAGTAAAAAAATAAACTTGGTTTTTATGTCACTATCTCTTCACTAATGTTCTACACCTAAAATACATTCAACCTTCACTTTTACCCTCCAGGAGAACATGAAGTCGAGACAACAGAAGCTGGACCATCAGCTTTTCAGAGGGTGTATGATAATTGCAAGAAGAATCCAGGACATGCGGATTTGATTCCCGTCCAGTCATTCAGCTTACATCATTTACCTGATGGTCATCGCAGTCAAAATGTCTATGATATGATCAAAGCTACAGCCGAGCTGACGGTTAGAATCGGTGTGTCCATGGTTAGTCCTAATCGACCACAGTTTTTTCCTCACACGAATGTGACGTACCCTTTTTATAATAAGGGAGGTTTAGATAAGACCAGAGTGGGGACAGGGGACATAACTGTCTTCAAGTATAAAAAAGGTTTTGGGTGTGATGCATTTGGTAGTAAATATAATAGACTTGGGAAAAAATATAGGAGGAGCTATACAAGATGTTTGTGTGATAAATGTCAACACTCAAAAAAGCCCAGCACCGTCTGGTGGGAGATTCTATTCAACACAGCCACCCACGTGGTGTTTGACGAGATCGAGGCTGAACATACTTCCTGCAGATTGTTTTTTGATACGCCTGGAAGTCCAAAGGTCATCGTGGATAAGGTCGTCGTGGACTTTGTCAGCGTAGAGATGGACATGTGTGTCCTGAAACACGTGACCTGTGACGACACTCTGGGACCTCGCCTGTCTGAGATCGTCAAAGCTCGGGGTGAACTGTGGGACAAAGTCCGCGAGGAGTACGTCAATCTGGAGGATGACAAGCTGAGCTTTATAGTGTCGCATCCTCACGGCGGACCCAAGATGGTCAGCGTTGGTCAGTTAATAGACAACTGCAAGGTGGGGGAGTACAATGAAAATGTGGACATCACAAAGTTGACCTACACCACGTGCACGTGTCCAGGGAGTAGTGGGGCCAGGGTCAGATGTGTTGGGTTTGATAGTACTCACGTTCACAATGGGGCTTTAAAGCCCGGGCAAAATTACAGCAGTATTGATTTCTGTCTGAAAGAACATTAAGAATTATAGTCCCCTTGATTTCTGCAGTAGTTTAAGTAGACAGGAACAGCAAATTTTTTGAAGGAAAGTTGACAAAAATGACAAGGAAACAATAAATGTATAATTCAATAACAGAGCTGTTGGACCAGATTGGACCAGATATGAATAGAAAAATATTTTTAATAGTTATATAGTTATTTATTAATATGTGTAAGCATATTATGCATATTATGCAATAAACCAATGTTAATAAAAAAAAATTGTAATGTGGAAAATGGAGTTTAAAGTGTTTTAAAATATTTTTTTTTCATCTTCCTGATTTAGTAGAAAATACATAAATTCTATCACAAGACATTTTGGGTGTAACTATTTCTAGTCAATTTATAATTAAATCTTTGAAAGAAGCATTTCTAGTTGTTCTTGTAATCAGCTGTGATTAATGAATGTAAATATTTTTGTACAAATATGTTAACACTAATGTTGTAATTCATTTTGTATGGGCAAAGCCAGTCCAGGCCAAATTTGTTTGTAAAGTTGATAGAAACTTGCCCTGAAATAAATAAAATAAAAGTATTTTGAAATCATTAATTAGAAATTATTTTATTATTATTTTTTTACTTATGCTTTGCACACCCCCAACCGGTTCTTAATTCTAATTTGAATGAAATAGTCATTGAAGTTATAGACTAAATTATTCATTCTCAAAGCAAAACACTTTTTATGTTATCATTTGTCGAGCTTGTGTTTTATATATTGAACAAACAAATTTGTTTTGGTATTCACGATATAAGAAAGTAAATATTGATCGAGGGTTGATCTAAGGGTACAAACTGGAATCACGGTATTGAAGATTAGGGTACATAATAATCTACAAATGAATTAAACACCATAGCTACTGAAACACATCTCATCTCATCTAGAAGAAGCTGGTTAGCTTTAATAATTTGACCCATTAAAATTGGACATATATTGGTGTCACCATACACACATTGAACTGATCTTTATAGCAATTATAAGGGACACTCCTGCTACACAGCCCTCTTTTAAGCTCGACAAACAAGATCGCCTTTGGCGTAAGGTCGTCTCCCATGCGCAGCTGTCCAATGGTTATTAGTGCTTCTATACTGTCAAAACCTGTCAGTGTGACTGTATGGAAAGACCAGTTCACCTTCATTGTACATTGTAAGTCAGGACTGTGTGTAAATGTGTCAAAATAAAACAACAGAATGCTAGAGTAAATCTGAATGTAAATATAATAAAGTGATGTGTTAATTGAGATTATAGTTGTTTGTGGTGTGTCTAATACAGTGACAATCATTGCTCTATAAACATTGATTTTTGATGCCCGGTGTCACAATATATGTTTATTGTGGTGCCGGGGATTCTATCTTGATTTAAAACAATGTTGAACAAAGACGAACTAGGATTCAAAATGAGTAATACTTCGTTGAAATAAAACACTGGAACTTTATTCAAACCTAATATAAGTACAACTATGTACAAGATCTGATTCAATAAAATCAATAGTAAAACTTAGGCATCTTTCCTATAAAATACAGAGCTATTCGAAACACATCTGCTCACAAGAATAACTTCGCATCGACTCCTATTATTGGAATCTTTTGCCCGGGACCTTTTTGGCGCTAGTCCTTTCAACCAATCTAATAAACGCATCCAGCACATGTGACCAAAGCTATAAATTCCTGGAATAATCTAAAAATAACTATTTCTTTGTTGGCTGAGGAGGTAACCTTGACTTGTGCAAACATGTTTATGTGACACCCGGTAATTAGACCTATTCCGCCATACTCTCAGTTTGTGGCCAACAATATCGGTGTTGACCTTTCCGAGACGGTTGTCCATTTCTCTGTACAGTGATGCATCGCTGGACACTGCTGCTTAGATAGGGAAGGTGGTCAACAACATTAAGGAGATGGACATCCACATTGATTGGATGAGCTGAGTTAGCTTTGATTGGGGACTCCTGATGCATGACATGATGTGATGGCGGATCCGAGGAGGGGGGCGTTAGGAGCGATATCCGCCCCCTTGCCCGAACTCCAGGTGGGGGACGTGTACTAGTAGAAAATCATGCAATTTATATACGGACTCTATATTTATGTTAATAATTTATACTAATTATTTATATTTTAACCTTTTTTTTTGGATTATATTGGCTCCTCCCTTTAGTATGTTGGCCAATTTGGTTAGGTGTGAGAAGGCGAAAGCATACATCTGCCTCCCCCGTCCCCCTTTAGTTTCGAGTGAGGGGAGGGTGGTCCAATTTTTTTTTGCAGAAATCACAGGTCGTTAACATAATTAGTTACATATCTATATATTACAATTTACTTTTTGATATATATATATTAGGGGTGTACCGGATAGTCGCTCCGGCTCCGGCTCCGGCCGAATATTCGGCACTTTTTCACTATCCGGCACTATTCGGCTCCGGTCGAATATCACTACCGGATAGTAAAAACTACAGCGTAGTACCTGTATTTCTTTTAATATTGTTAGGCGATTCCGCGCGCTAAGTCTTTTCCAGATACGCCATACGGAGGTAACACTTAAAAATCGAAACAACACAGGCGAAAGACAAGCAATATAAAGGTGTCGACGCTGATAAACGATGCCCAACAAGAAGTTTAAACCAAATCTCCATGTTGATAAAAATATACAAATATTCACAAAGTGGACATGATTGAATAATGTCAGTTCTGAAATACATTTACTTTTTTTTTTGTTTCAAATAAAAGAATTTGTTTTTTTAAAACAATGACTATGCACCAAATCTTATTTAGTACAAAGACAAGGCTAAATAGAAATAGAACTGTACATTGTAAGATCGCACTATTACATACATAGCAGCGATGTCTGGCACATTTTAAAAGCTTGTTTTGACCTTTGAGTGTTCTACTAAACATGTAATATTCATTAACTACGTCACGCTGATAATCTGTCTAGATGTGCGGGTATATCTGCAGAGGTAGAGATGAGCAACCCCCACCTCCTTTTGTTTGTTTAGTCCATAACATTGAGATCACAGAAACGTGTTGACACTGTCATACACTGTCTAGAGGTCTATCTTAAGAGGGAACTAAGTTTGTTTACTTGGAGAAGAAATTTTATTAGGGGGCGGGACTACAAGCCATCTCTCCATAAGGTTAATCTGGTTTGGGTTTGTTTATTATGAGATAGGTTGTCAATCAAAGGGTCAAAGGACCACAAGCCACACCTTTTATACTATTGGCCGGGTAATAAGTTTGTTTACTTTGAGTTAAGTCTCAATTAGGAGGCTGGACTACAAGCCAAACAGACACTGACCAGTGGTATCTTTAAGGGAGGGCTCAAGAGACTCAACACCCTTAACTTCTTATTTGTTTAACCCATGACAATGTATTGATAGATTCTTAGGCCAGAATGGATTAACGCATATTGTTAAGACATAGTGACATTGTCTATAGGTCAACAGATGATGACACTAAGTTTGTTTACTTGGAGAGATATGTAGTTTTTTCCTAGTCTTAAAACCTTTAGAAAGAAAGCTAATTTCATTGCTTAATTCTATTGACTTAATATAAAGGGCCTAAAGGAAAACCTAACAGTAAAATTTAACATCACAGAAAATAAATTGATCGCAGAAAATAAATTGATCTAAAGCACCATAATATGCTGGAATGTTAAGAAACACTTGACCTCTGTAACTAGTGTACGGATAATTTAGCCTATATATTTGCTTGACTGACCATGCCAATGTGTTATCTTTTTTTTTGCCTGCACACTAAACACTATTGCGTATGCCCAAAGGAAAAAAAACGCGTGAAGGTCAACACAATCATCTATACACAAAACACTAGGACAACATGTGTAGGTTCACTATGTCTATCTGACTAGGTTGTTACAATCAATCGAACACAAAATCCATTTATGTTTCTTGTTTGGTAAGTAGGGTGTGGATGAGTTTTCGTCTGTATTTGGTTTCCTAATGCACTTTGATCTATTTATCAGTAGATCTAAAAATCAATAATGTAGGTGTAATGGATGTTCCTGCTGTTAATAAAATATCTTTTGCCGCAAACGGATTAATAAATATATGACCTACTACGCTTCAGATTCCAACTATTAACTAATAGCTATCAGTATTGAGTTCTTGAAGCCAGAACCAGAAACAGTCTTTGGACTTAAAAATACAAGTCTGATGACCGATTGTTGGTCGAAATTCTTGAACACATACATTCAACCACCATACAAGCCAGATGAGAGATTTACATTCATAACTAGTAAAATATATACTAACATATTTTACGGTGACCATCCTTCACACAGCCTAAATGGTTGGTGGCTTCGACACACACACAGACACGCTCATGCTATTCATGATGATGCTATACAGATTAATTTATGTTTATAAATACTATTAATCTTTAATAAATCAATCAGTAACAGAGTTTAAAACAATAAGGTATATAAAAGGAAAAAAAATAATACCAACAAATATAGGTATGTTATATAACAGTTTCGTAAAATGTTCAGCAGCAATACAAGTTATTTACAAGATACTTAGGTATTCGGCTCCGGCTCCGGCTCCGGCCGAATATCAAATTTTATTATCCGGTCATATCCGGCTCCGGCCGGATATCAAAAAGTACTATCCGGTACACCCCTAATATATATATATATATATATATATATATATATATGGATGATACTTTTTTTTTATATTCGGCAGGAACCGAATAATGCCGAATAGTAAAAAAAGGCTAATCGGCCTGAGCCGGAGCCAAATACCTAGATGTCTTGTAAATATATATATATATATATCCTAGATAAGACCTGTAAACCCACCTGACGACAATGACACCCCTATATAGTTCATCCATTTTTATGTGGGTATTTATTTGGGATGTAGGAAAAACTCTGGCAAGAATGTAGCCTTTGTATGGGAGTATTTATGCATTTCCAACACACAGTCTAAATCAGGGGTCTCAAACTCATATCAGCATGTGGGCCGCAGTCGAAAGTAACAACCAGTCGGCGGGCCGCACGAAAAGATAATTTATTTTATAATATTTTACGAACACAACTGTTACCGCAGTTAAATGCTAAAATAAAGTTTTGTAATTAGTCATTACATTTAGTGTAGTTTATTACGTGCACAGGCAGTTTAGTATACAAAAAAAAAAGTTGACGTTGTCTATGTCACTAATGAAAAAGCAGAAACTCCCCCCCCCCACACACACACACAAATTACTAGGCCTACTGCAGATGCTCGTCACTCTTCTGACAGCGTTTGGCAGAGACCAGACCATCGATGTTAGGCCTAAAGTCGGGTGTAGGGGCAAGCCGCAAGGTTGTTCTCAGATGCTCATCAGTCAGTCTTGATCTTAATGCTGTTTTGTTGATCTCTTCATTGCGGAGAAAAACTGTTCGCAAACTTACGTACTCCCAAACATCACTAGAATTCTAGCAGCTGTGCAGAATATGTTTGGAAACTTCTATCGGGGGAAGAAACTGGTAGAAATATGGCACCCCAACCTCAGAGTATTTTTGCTTCAGAACAGTGTCAAATTGCAGGTCCATTAGTTCCATCTGGACTTCCTCTGGAACGTTTTTCACGTCAACTGCAAACGGAGTGGCAACAAGGAAAAACTGTGGTTCGAATTGCTGAAAGCGGTATTTAAAATCTTCCAGTAGTCTGGAGAGGATGTCTGTCAGGCTATGTGGTTCAACCGTTATGCTCTGTATAAAAGAGAAATGGGCCAGGTTTTCATCTGCCAGCTGAGTGGCCCACAAAGTCAGCTTGATCTGAATGATTTGATGCTGTCAAACATCACGGTAATCAGCTGCTTTGTGCCCTGTAGTTGTGAATTGATAGCATTGAGATGTTGCGTGATGTCAGAAAGAAAATCAAGATCCGACAAAAACATTGGGTCACTAAGCTATTTCCCGTCTCAGTTTAAAAAAAAACTCTGCATTACTTTTCCACGACTCAACCATCTGACTTCTGTATGATTACAGCAACTCTCCGTATTCCATTTCTAAATCAGCTAGAAATGGCACAAACTGTCTGTGATTGAGTCCCCGTTGATGTATGAAGTTCATCGTCTCCACGAAAACATCCATCAGGTTCTTTATTTGTAGATTTTTACAACAGTGTGCTTCTTGGTGCAGAATACAGTGTACGGCTGCAAAAGGTTCTGCCAAGCTGAGCTGATTCCGTTTCCCTACAATTACTCCAACATCAACCTTCTCTGAAGACATTGCTGGTGCACCGTCCGTAGCCGAAGAAACAAGTTTGTTTTTTTCCACCTGTCAATACAAGCTTCCAGTTCGTGAAACACGTCGCGTCCATTCGTCGTTCCTTTCATGGGTAGTAATTTCAATAGCTCTTCAACAATGTTCAAGTTTTCAGCACAGTATGCGGTGTCTGTTACACCAGTAGACTCGTCCAATGCAATGGAATATGCTACAAAGTCTTTTGCAGCGGCAATCAGTTACTGTTGACTATTTGTCGCTGACTCGGTGATCCTGCTTGCAACTGTGTTCGCAGACAAAATTATGCCTTCAAAGAGCGTATTTTTCTCGGGGCAGATAATTTCACACGTCTGTAGCATAGATTATTTTACAAACTAGCCTTCAGTGAATGGTCGTGACGCCTTTATTATCATCTCGCTAACACCAAAGTTTGCCTTCACAGAATCTTCGCTTGCAGTGTTGATGCGTGCAAAAAAAGTTTCTTTGTTTGCTGAAAGATGCTTTTAAGTAATGGACTTTTTCCTCGCGCAGTTTGCCGGACAGTCCAGCATACTGTTCTCGATGCGATGTTTCATAATGTCTACGTACGTTGTATGGTGCAGCTGTAAATCATTACACGGCTTATATGTGGTCATTGTAAATTGTATCTTTTTTTTTTTGAATTCGCCGACGTGGTCGCGGGCCGCACAGAATAGTTTCGCGGGCCGCATGCGGCCCGCGGGCCGCGTGTTTGAGACCCCTGGTCTAAATGTTGCAGTCTAGATATATATTTTTAAAAAATTTAAATCTTGGAAAACATTATATAAAAAAAATTGATTGATACATAGGTATAAGCAGACAGACAGACAAATAGGCACAGAGACAGGAAGTTTTTCGAGTTACACGATATTTTAGATGAATAGAGAATGACATGATTTAAATGTGTTACCGTATCACAAATGAAAATATTAAATCATGCTGACAACTACCGGAGCCGGATCCAAATACCAAAGTAGCCTATCTTGTATATATATATATATATGCGTTTACACATAAGGCTAGGGTTAGGAAATAAATCCCACTCTCAAATGTTTTGGATCAGTTAGTGTCAAGGTTCACTACACTGCTTATGTCGTTGTATAAATTATGTGACTATAACACCCGAGAACCAGGACGTTTCTCTGTTTCTGGTCCAATGAGTTGTTCTTTATCTGTAAGTATTTGTTTCACAACGTTGTATTACCTAAATAGTTTGTTTCGATTTCTCTTGGATCTGTTTCTTTCCAGGTTTTTTTTTTTTGTTTCATTCGGTTTGTTTTTCATAAAAATTTTATAGTAACAAATTTCATCTATGTAACAGTTTATTTACATCTTTCGATAATTCTCATGCAAAGTCCCTGACTGTTTTTGTTTTCATATTTGTGTGTAAAATGTTCAAGTTTCCCTTTCAGACTTTGCGATTTATGGGGCAGATGATGAAATGGCATCTGTTTATGTGGCAAAGGGTTGATGAGGGTGTGGTCAGGACAACGACCAACCACCTTTACTTTTCCTCAAACTGTTGGACTCAGAGGCGTCTTAAAGATCCTGAAAGTAAAAATCCAATTTTTACCATTGACCCATTGAATCTTCAATGTCTGCACCAATAATTCGAAACTAAAGGCGTAACAGCCTAACAGAAAATAAGATTTGTTTTCCTCACAAATATTTTCAGCCTCGCTAGTTGATTGTCAACATTTATAGAGGTTAATTTCAACTTTTTAATATTTCATTTGTATTTACTCTTTTCGGTAATCGAAACTTCAACCAATGTTGACCTTTTTTATAAAGGTGTATTAAATTAGCAGCAGGTAGGCCTACATCAGTGCAGCAATGGTGACATTGTCACGCTATTTACATAACCAGAAAACGATCTATATCTAGATCTGACACACGTGTTCTTTTGTTGCTAAATGAAGAAAGTTTTTTGGAATATTAAGTTTCAGCACATTCCTCATAGGATTACCTCGTAGTCCTAAAGACATATTTATAAATCAAACCCAAATATAAATATTTTCTCTTCTGCTATAGTTAGTAGCCTAATAATATTACACTGAACGCTTCACTTCTTGCGTCTTTAAGTAGTAGCATGCTACCCTGCCTCATAGTGGCGCCCGGGTGGATACGATCGTAGGAGGAAACGATTAGGCTAAAGGGTAGCAAAACAAGACTCCCGTGGGAGTGCCTAAGGGGGAGCAAGAGCATCCTCATTGCACTGTGCGGAGTTGTAAAAAAGCTCCAACAACCTTGTCACAATCCAGGCGCTGTTCCTCAAGGGGCCGTTACATAAATGGCGTGTCCTGCACGGTTAGCCTGGTATAGAAAAGGAAAATGGCGGGGTGTCTTAGTGTACGTGGCCTCTTACCGCGAGTCTGACCTACCCACCAGACAAAACAGTGTACACTGTTCTCATTCAGGCCGGTGAGAGGGATCTCTTGTTTACTTTTGCTGGCCTGGAGTTCCAAGAGCCGAAGGCTCAACTCTAACTGAAAGTTTCAAGAAGAAGAGAAGAAGCTTTAAGTAACTTTAAAATTATTTCTTTTACTCTTGTCTTAATTGCTGTCTTTGAAAAGGTTTGGAGAACTGCGTTAGACTACTGCTAGACTACTGCTAGACTTCTGCTAGACTACTGCTAGACTACTGCTTTAAGAGACACCCACGTTAACCGTATGCTACAGAAACAAATGACATTTCATATGCCCCATCGTTCCTTCTAGACATAAGTGACTTCAATGGCAAGAGAAGTGTTCACTAAACAGATATTTCCCACTTGTCTGTTTATCCTTTAATCTTCATCGAGTAAATAGGCTTAAAAATCCTCTCTGTTTAAAATTCGTAGCTTGCCTTAGATTTATATTTTAATTACCATGAAATGGACAAAAAAATAACAGCAATAATAATTATAATATAATAATTATTATCATCATTATTATTATAAACCGACCAATTTACCTTTTATTGTCAATAGAAAAAAAAGAAAAAACTCCTCAATGTTCATCAACACCGTCCTCCCACTACTCCTCAATGTTCATCAACATCGTCCTCCCACTACTTCTCAATGTTCATCAACATCGTCCTCCCACTACTTTACAATGTTCATCAACATCGTCCTCCCACTACTCCACAATGTTCATCAACATCGTCCTCCCACTACTCCACAATGTTCATCAACATCGTCCTCCCACTACTCCACAATGTTCATCAATATCGTCCTCCCACTACTTCTCAATGTTCATCAACATCGTCCTCCCACTACTCCACAATGTTCATCAACATCG
>JADKLZ010044582.1:0-16860 GCA_021533235.1 Biomphalaria straminea
AGAATATTTACCTTTGACTAACAAATACATAATTTGTTTATGTGACATATTACCCCCCCCCTCCGTTTTAAGCATTTTTGTATGGCAATAAAAATGCTTACGTGGCAGTAACAATATTTGAATATACATAAGCTACCATACATGAAATTATAGGAATGGTTGAGGTAACGTATGACAATGTTCAGAAAGCTTGATATAACCATGTGACAACTTGTTGACAATAAAATTCAAATATAGTGTCATGTACAAAATTATTGAAGACTTGATAAGAAATATTTCTAACTAAGTAGATGCATCTGAAACTCAAAATTGAATGCATAAATATAAAACTATTATAATATGAGACAATGTTGATCGTGAATTACCTGA
The DNA here is from genome assembly GCA_021533235.1 of Biomphalaria straminea. Classification (NCBI taxonomy): domain Eukaryota; kingdom Metazoa; phylum Mollusca; class Gastropoda; family Planorbidae; genus Biomphalaria; species Biomphalaria straminea. The sequence continues at coordinate 370 of JADKLZ010044582.1, forward strand.
AAAAAATTTACAAGGCATAATATGAATTAAATCTTGAATGAGTTACTTTTTTATGGTACTTGATTCTGAAATAATACATATTCAAACAAAACTGATATACTAATACATATGCTAACAAAACTGATATATTACACCTGTGGAAAAAATGAAGGCAAAATAATTAATTGATTAGGCACAACTTCTTCCTGGACGAGTATGAATTATATTCAATTAAGTAACACACAATAGACTATGGTACATGTTAATGATGGATATATACAGTTCAGGTCTCTTCTGAGTTGCCATCATGGTTGTGTGTGTGTTTTCTGAACTTGAAGAAGAGGTCCTTCAGTTTGCGAAGTTGTTTCCTTCTTGTGTTGAGTACACAGATAGTGTCTGACTGTATCGCGTTTGAGTTTGGCAAAAATATGAACTGTCCGATGCCAAAACATAATTTTCTGTGTGATGAACCTTGAAGTTGTACAGTAATGTTAGTAAAATGCTCTGTGTATGAATGTCCGATGGAGCAATGGCTGAACACGTTGAAGTTCAAACTGTCAATACGGCTAAGTGGAATAAGTTCATGCGTTCTTTCCACGAGAAGGTCTGTCCATTGAGTTAATGGAGAATGAGGATGTGTTTTGTCAACGTCGCTGGCTTTTGAGTTACTCTGAGTGTTCATGTTGCTGCATTCAGAGTTGTTACTGTTGTCAAAGTCAATGTTCATGTTGCTTCTGGAGTTGACTTCATGGTTCATGTTGCTATTTTCTGATTCAATGTCAATGTTCAGGACTGGGAATATGTCAGGAACACTGGGGAACAATTCAGCATGTACTTTGAATGTGACAGTGTCATTTAAAGTTTGTAGTGGTATGCCATCCGGTGTGATGACTCTTTGACTGTCAAGGTGATGAAGAGTTGACAATGCAACATCTATCTCAGTAGTGGGTGTGGATGATGTTTCTTGTTCTTCTTCTTCAAGAATAGTGGCTGGACATGTGAATTGTCGGATTTCTGCAATGGTGTCCTCTTCATCTGATTCATAATAATGTTCGAGCACTTGAACATGAAGTATTCTGGTGTACTTGTTGATTTTAATTTCATAGAGTAAGTTTGAAATTTTTCTGATGATAGTGAATGGACCTTGCCATTTGTAGAACAGTTTGTTACTCAGATCAGGTAACAATAATCTGACTTTGTCTCCTTGAATGAAATGTCTGAGTTTCATGTGTTCATATAGAATTCTTTGACTTTTGATGTTCATGGTTGAACTATTTTTAGTTGACTCACTTTCTTGAATATGTGTAAAGCTTGTATCAGTAATAAAGTTAGGTTGTACTGTTTTCTTTCTTTCTGATGTATTTGAGGTTGAGTCATTGATATTTGTTTCAGGTTCTAGTTGATGAGACTTGTTTTGATTGTGTGATAAATTGTATGTGTTTGAACTTGATTGAGTTGTATGCTTGGTAACTTCTGGCTCTGATTGTTGAGTCTCATCTTGATTATGAGAAGTATTGTTTGAGCTTGACATAGCTTTGGTAGGTATTGATGCTGAAGTAATCTTGTTCAAGTCTTGAGGCATGAATTCATCATTGGTGGTTGGGGATTGGCAAGTACTGGGTATTAGTGGGTATGTAGTCTCAGATAGGGGTGGGCATGTACTGGTAGGTGGGGATGAACTTGTAGTGGTTTGGTCTGGACATGTTAACTTGCTTGAGTCAAAAGTTATAGGTTCTATGTTATCAATTCTTGTCTTGTGATCTGGTTCATTCTTTGTTTCATTTGCATTGTTCTTGTGTTTATTTAGTTCTTTTGTATTCTCTGGTAGATGTGTACTATTCGTATCATTCTTTGTTTCTTCTTTTTCAATGGTACTTGTAGCTTTCTTGATTTCTTCATGTGCATAGAATGAGTTGTCTTGACTTATTTCATCTTGGTTAGTTAGAGTTCTTATATTGTTGAAGATTCTGGGCATATAGTCGTGTTCTTGATAGTTCAACGATGGACCTTCGGGAATTGGAGGTGGACTTATGACCGGTATGGAAGGGCTTGATGTAACTGGGGGTGTCCATGTTGTATGTTCGAACTCTTGATTTCTGCTGACTGGTGAACTGGTAACTGGTTCTGTTACATTCTGTATGACTTGAGTATTTGACTTTTTTGTTTTCTTCATCTTCTGCATCACTTGCAAATTCATTTAAGTCTTGTGATTTTATGAATTGTATTCTTGCTTTGTGAGAATCTTCCATAATATTCCATAGTCTCATTCTTTCATCATAGTCTTTTATGTTGTGTCTAATTGAGTCTATTTGAGAATCATAACTTTCTAATTCTTGCATTATTTTCTGTCTCTTTCTACTTTCAAGTTGTCTTTGTTTTTCTGCTTCTTCTAATTCTGCTTGCAATTGTTCGTATGCTTCTTCTTTTATTAATATTCTTTCAGCCCATTTATCTGGTTCAGGTATCTGCTTTTCTTTGGCTAATTTAATGAATTCTAGGAGTCGTTGTGTTCTAGAGCTGGAGCTGGAATCCATTTTATATAACTTGTATTGGAGCAAAATGTTTAATATCTGGATTTTGCTTTATCTCAGATATAAAGTTCTTGAAGCCTTAATATTTGACAGTAAACTTGTATTTACTGGAGTCGATGATTTAACATATAGATCTATTTAGCCGAGTACTTTTGTTCTGGTTTAACAGTTGGTTAAATCTGGTCTTCCGTTTACTTTGTGCCAGACAATGATTATTTACTGGTCTTCTTTTTTATTGCCAGTTATTTGCTTTACTGGTCTTTGGAATAATGCCAGTTATTTGCTTTACTGGTCTTTTGAATACTGCCAGTTATTTGCTTGACTGGTCTTTTAATAATAATGCCAGTAATTATGTATATTGGTCTTATTGCCTTTGCCAATTACATATAATAGATTTCGTGAGTTAGACGTAACTCTAACGAAAATCTGAGTAAAAATAATTATCGATAACCAACTGACCTGTCAAACACAGAATATTTTTGTCCTCCGTAAAATACGTATGAAGTTCCTTTGAAGAGTTTAGAAATTGGTCCTAGATCTTGTATAAATTTTGTGCCAAATTATATTCGTCGGAGGTGCCAATTATGTCACGACGTTGTAAATGGTGAGTGATGATGAGTGTGACATTGCCGGGGAATCTAACTGGAACACGTGGTTGAAGAAATCTTAAATTGAAGTAACTTAATAAATGTAGATCTAGGATTCACAATAAAAGAATACCTCTTGTAGAACAAACTCAAGAAACTTTAATCATATGGAACGTAAGTACAAATATGTACAATGATAGATCAATGAAGTGAAATCATATTACAAATGCATTTAAACAGAGCTCCTAACTATACGTCTTGTTTCTACCAAGTTCTTTCATCGACTGGTGGGCGGATGTACTCTCGTCACGTGCCTCGCCAAATCTCTGGCGCTAACTAAAATGTCTTTATTTTCAAAACAACCAATAGAATCAAATCTTCCAGATCTCGTGTGATCGAGCTAGGCTTTTCTTGGAATAACTATAAATAACTTCGTCAGCAGAGAATATTTACCTTTGACTAACAAATACATAATTTGTTTATGTGACAATAACCTTTGTTATAATATAGATAAAATCAAGTTAATATGATATAACATAAATGTACTAGACTTTACTTTTTATTACAAGAAAATCCAACTCATTACAATAACACCACCTTTCAGTCTCACGTTCTGGAGTCGTCTTCCCTGATTAGGACCAAATGACGATAAAGCCACTTACGTTGCATCATTCACAACAAATCGGCAACATTTGCCCATTATCACCATGGAAATACACACACTCTTTATAACACCCAGTAAAACGTAGAATGAGTTATATGCATAAAAAATAAAACTTAGATTTTTGCTCTCTACCTCAGTAAATCTTGGACTTGCCATTACCCCCCCCCCCTTTTCTTAACGTCCCGCTTTTACGCATAGGCTGTACTAAAAATAGAATCGATGTTTCACTGATGCAATATTGAATTAACAATTTATTCGTGTTCTTTCACCCACAGAGTGATGCCACCTCCATGCTGACGTCATGAAAGTGTTGTGAGGGACGCCGGATCACTTCGTCACTTCCGTAGTCGCCATCTTTGATTCTCGTCACGCGAGGACAAAAAAATTTAAATGACGTGGAGTGAGACCAAACGCACTACTGACGAGCATTATGTGGCATCGATTATTCAGTATGTCGACTACTACCGTAGCATTTCCTCAATGACATCTATGACAGGACGGGATCGCTTGTCACTGGTGTAGGCAGAGAATCGATTACAGGATGTATGGTTTTTAAACAGCGGGATTGCAAATGTATAATTGGTTTATGTAACTGATCTATATAAAGCGTAGATGCGCCTGACCTACTAAGGTTGTAGATCAGAGGTACCTGATAACTGTGACCTATTTACGCTGTGAGAATGGATAGTGTTCATTTATCTGACCTACTTATATGTCACTTTGGATTATTCTGACCTATTGAAAGCTTTACACTCGTGACCTAAAAAACAAAACGGAATCATTCAACCACAGAGTGTGGCTACACTGACCTACTTACTGTGTGGCTACACTGACCTACTTACTGTGTGGCTACGCTGACCTACTTACAGAGTGCGGATACAAACACGAACATATCTTTGTTTTCTTAGTGTGTCTGGATAATTTGGAGACCTAATCCATGGATCCTCACAGCCATTTCCCTCCATCTCCTAGAGAGATGTACATGTACCGGCCGCCTCAAGTAAACGGACATACCACGGTGAGTAAATATTTGTGGATATACCACGGTGAGTAAGTATTTGTGGATATAGCACGGTGACTAAATATTTGTGGATATACCACGGTGAGTAAATATTTGTGGATATACCACGGTGAGTAATTATAATACCACTGTGTAGATAGGACAGTTACTTTTCGCTTCGTAATATCTTGTCTCTATAAGTATATATTGGTAGACGAGTACTATCTGCTTACGGTAAGCGCAGCTAGGTCTGAATAGTCATGGGAAGTACAGAACCCTTCTTTATCTTCAGACTGCAAAAAAAAAAAACATTCACCTAATTATTATTAATTAGAATTTAATAAACTTGTCAAATAAAAATGTGATGAACTGGTTCATGTGGTTAACTGGTTCGTGCGGGGAGAATGGTTAAAGAGTCGAAACGATTGTTGTGGTCAACTGGTAGATATGGTGAACTGGTTCATGCGTTGAAATGTTTCATTAGGTTCAATGGTTCATTTGGCGAAAGATGTCGAAACTAAATAGACACAAAAGAACGCAATTAGCTCTATATTTTTACAAGTTTCAAGCTTAGTCTGTGCTAACTCTACCAACTACTCACGGGTCTCCTATACACACACTCTTGTTTTTCAATTATACTTTCACTTATGATCCTCTTATATTCCCGATTGTAATATAACATTGTTCCTTCTCCGTTTCAACCCCTCTCCTGGCTCTATACTTGTACTTTTTAACATTACACGTACTGTCTAGTATCACAGTCGCACTGGTATATACGTTGGATTATAAACCATTTAATACTCCGATTGGCTGATATTGATCTATTTATAATTGTAAAAAAAAATCAACTTTGAACTTTTTTTTGCGCAATTTTAACACATGTTTTTAGCTTTTTTTTTTTGCATTCAAGACTTAAGACTTTCGAATTCAATGTCTGTGTAAATGTGCTGAGTCACTGACTTGAAATTTCTGCTTAATAATACCAAAAACAAATTGCATAAATTGAATTTTGAACTCATAGTCATCAAATACATAGCTATTCATTTAAATACTTTTATTTCTCAATACACTATAAAGGCTTGGTTAGCATATATGTACACATATTAATTTTACACATTGTAGGTATAGCATACACATATATTTATTTAATCGACACATCGTAGGTATACACACATTTATTCGACACATTGTAGTTATACACACATTGATTCGACACATCACAGTCATACAGTCTTTTTTGAAGTAACGTCTGTATTGTATAAGATAAGATAAGATACATTTGTTGATTGTACACATTCTCCAGTCTCTTGTGTGAATACGTCACTCCAAAGATACCCTGAAATGTCTGCATGCATCTGAAGGTCAAGGCTTGTGCACTCGTTTCTGCTAAGCAGTGTCAACAATCAACAGATCATTGAACCTCGTTCTCAAACGGAAATGACATGTCCATGGAGCAGACGACTATTTAGGTCAAAAATGTCTAAGCTTTCTCGGCTAGACGGCCTTAGAAATGTCCATGATACGTGTAAAACAAAAGATTCTTATGGAATCGATTCTCTGTGGCTTCATTTATGCTCAGTTGGCAGACGTAGCGTGTTCCCGGCAAGCACCGCGAATATGGACCGCGGGCGTTACTTTGTGCATCACTGATTTAAGTTATCAAAAATTAGCTACATCTGGGTTTAAAAACCAAACATCTACGCTATTTATCGTAACCTTTTTTTTTATTATTTTTTTTTTTTTGCAGCCGACAAAAGAGCGCCCTCTTCCGACACTTCCAGAGAGGAACCCAGAGACACAGCTGGGCAAGCGAATGTCCAGCACAAGATCGTCGAAGTCCAGCAGGGTCAGTTCATTCGATTTTTTTACTTTAAGAATGACATTTTGAGTTTGAGTAACACGCTTTATCTCAATTTTAAGAACTGACATTTATTTTTAGCAATCAGTTTTTACTCTATTGGAACATCAGGGCAAAGACAGTGTTGTGTTTATCGTTTCAATAGCATGTCTCAAAGTGATAGACTAAGATTAAGCCTGCGTTATTGTATTTGTATCTAAACCATAATTGTTATAGTAGTAATTTTGAGTTCGTCGATTGTAGTCAAACTGAATTTCAAGTTGTTTGGAAAGATATTAAAAAAAAATCCTATGTTATCTTATCAGCCTGACTTCTGCTTCTAGTATATATGACAATTAATGTATCGTGAGTGGTCAAACTGAATTTACAGTTATCAGCCTGACTTCTGTTTGTAGTATATATATATGACCATTGATGTATCGTGAGTGGTCAAACTGAATTTCCAGTTATCAGCCTGACTTCTGCTTCTAGTATATATGACCATTGATCTACTCCGTGTGGTCAGTCGGCTAATTTATCCCCTCCCATTTCTTAGCTTTCTTTCTCTCTCCTGTTCATCTGTTTTCCGGTCTCCAGTTTGAGGCACGTCGATTCATGACCCTCGTAACCTCTTTAGAAGGTCATGGTCGTTTTCCTGTTGTTGTCATCCTATCGTGTCTTTTCTATCAGCCATTACAGAATCACAAATTTGACAAATAATTCAAATTGACACTAAGAAAGAGAAGCCTGAAGAGAACATTGCATTTTAACTGATCAGGACTAGGGGCGGGGGGCTAGGTAGATACCCTAGGGCTATGTTTTTTTTTTCTTGTTTTTTTTTTTTGGGGGGGGATGAATGGGTAATATAGTGTTGTGAGTTGTTTTTTTCTGTTAAAATTAAACTCTTCTCCTATGAAGAAAAAATCAAAAACTTTCAACTAAGCTCTCATAAAAAAGATCGTCTACACCAGTGATGCCCAACCTAGTACGGTCTGCGGGCCATTTTAATTTCCAACTCTCGTGTCGCGGGCCACATCAGTAAAAAGATTAAATAAATGAAAAAAACTGTTTTAAATAGCTTATTACAACCCTGTGCCTCTATTATGCAATGCTGTGTAGAAAATATTTGTATCAAACGAAATCTCTCAAGCTCTAGCTTTATTGCAGTTTCAGTTAATTATCTGTCGGGCACTCCTCAAAGGCAGTCAACATTCTGAAATGCATTTATCTGTCGGAACAAGAGTTGTCTCATTTAGTTTTGAATGGAGGTTTGTACATGTCTTCCACTCGTTTTGCAATTGTCATACCAGAAAGACTCACGGCTTCAAACTGCATCTTTTTAGCAAGCAGCTCTATAGTTTGCCCTTGCCACCAACTCATTTTCTTGTCTCTTTTTGCTAAATATTTTCGTCAATGGCTCGAATCATTCAACTAGGCGTATATTAGCAATCTTTTTCTTTGCAGCTCAAACCAACAAATTTGCCATTTATTTTTTTAATGTTTTGGTTTACAAAGTCTTTTTATATTGTCCTCTTAGAAAGAAGCCGTAAAATTAAAAGCAGACTCTTTTTCTGTACCAATCAAACGTTGAATTATTATTTTTTAAAAAAAGCAAAGATCTGTTCACTTTGTCTTGAAGTTTCTACATTCAGAGTCTACCCGCATTGATACCAAAAGAACACGAACCAAAAGTATGCATTAATGCCCTGTGTTAAACGCCTAAGATGTCAAGGACACGGCCAGCTTGACAGCAACGGTATTGACCAAAGAATAAAAATAACTATTAACTTTTGTCGCCGAAAAATAAACTTTGTGTTCTTTAGTAAAATAATATGAATATAAGACTATATTAGATTCGAATGCAATCCATTCATCTCTGACGTAGGGAAAATACATTTTTCTCCCTTTTTATTTTCTTTACTTTGTTCCGATGTTCGGCGGGCCGGATGAAACCTCGTCGCGGGCCGGATATGGCCCGCGGGCCGTAGTTTGAGCATCACTGGTCTACACAGTTGTAAATAGTGAAGAATCTAGACCTAGCGTAACTGGAGAACTTTGTCCAAAACTATCTTGTCATTCATTTGAATCTATGTGTGAATGTAATGTGTTTGTTTATGGTAATACAAAAAAAAAGGTTATATTACTTTTGGTTTTGTCCTCCTTCAGTCTTAGAACGACTCTGATTCAGGTCAAGATATATTATAAAATACCAACAGATAGAATGTCTCACTGCTTACATGATTGGTTGATTTTTTGAGGGAATACATTTAGATCTATTTGTTGTTTTTTTTTTTTGTATAAATCAAAATTCGCTTCACGTGTTTATTAAACAGCGTGTTGCTTCTGCAAATGTTGTTGTTTAATGTTCCTGTTTTATATCGTCTACATTGTGTCTACATTGTGCTTACATTGTGTCTACATCGTGTCTACATTGTGTCTACATTGTGCTTACATTGTGTCTACATCGTGTCTACATCGTGTCTACATTGTGTCTACATCGTGTCTACAAACATGTTCTGTTTCTTTCCTTTAGGGGTCCATATCTTCTGATAAGTCCTCACCACCCCCCAGCCCAGGACTGCCACATCATCAGCACCAGGCAATGGTATCGTCTCCGGGAAGCTCACATCCCGCTCAACTTCCTCCGGCTGGCAAAAAGTCCTACCAGGACAATAAGCCTTTTTCTTACGGAGTCAGCATCTTGAACCCAAAGCAGGCTGCGCATCTGCAGAGCGCCGGCGAAACTGTTCTCAGGAGCAGGGAGGCTTCGCCTCACAACGGGAGGCACGTCAAGTCCGAGACGCTAACTGTGGCTGAGGACTACGCCAGATTTGTGCATCACGAGGACAGCGTGTTCCAGGAGCGGAATGGCGCGGGGATTTACCAAAAGTTGAATTGTGGAAGGGATCGTTCGGCTTCGACTCCTAATGGACTAACAGGCGCCCGGAACTCATACGAGGAAGAAAAGAATTGCGTGTCTCCCACCAACGCCTCTCACTCGGAGGGAATATACGGGAAATTCGTGCAGCCGGGAAATCAGCACCGACCCAAACTGACCTACGTTCCGCCTCCAGTAGTTCCGCCTATGTGTGACCCTAACGTATCCTCAGAGGCGGCATCACAGTATCAGACAGCCCAGCACAAGGTTCAATGTCAACACCAGCAAAGTTATGTTTGTCAAAAGCCTCTCGCGGCAGAAAATAACAGTTATCTGCCCATGAATGCTACACAGGAAGCAGCTATAGAGTACAGTCAACATGGCGTCCTGCATCAACAGGCCTACTCACATTCACATCACGTGCAGGCCTGCTGTCACCACTCGTCGTCTCCGAAGACGGCTTCGCCTATCATGTCACCGAAAACGTCCCACAAGAAGCGGTCAGTGAATGACCCGTGTCCGCCTCTTCCTTCCACATCTTCCACGCCTCCCTCTGCCTCTGTTCTAGCTGCCTCGTCTTCTCAGTTGCCTTCCCGACATTCGCCTTCACCCCCGCCCCCACCCCCTCCAGCAGAGCTGTCGACGAGGTCAAGGTCGTCGGTCAAGAGGAACAACGCGCCCTCGCCAACACCGCTAGTCCTACACAGCCAGTATTACGACACGTCCTATTCTTCCCAGCAGCAGCAGCAGCAGGCCGCACCGCACAGTACTTACGCCGACACGCACCACTCTCAGCCTTACGCTCAGACAGGGTCCACGCATGGACAGGCTGCCCTTAACAACGGAAGACACCCGCAGACATACGCGCACCCTACGCAGAGCTACGCTCAAGCGTTGCCGATACAGGGACAACTTCCGCAGGGCCAACCACGAAAGACGTACGGACATCCCACTCAACCTTTTATACAACCCCTGCAAGCCTTCGTCCAACCAGTCCAACCCCAAAGCCAGCATGTCCCACCCCACGGCCACGCCACTTATCAGCATTCTGGAGAGCACCCCCTGCACAAGTCTCCTCCCTCCTTCGTCCCTCCGCCCCCGGCGCCTCCTCCGCCCCCAGCCCAGCTCAGGGATTCGAACCTATCCTCTGTAAATTCTGCCAGAACTAGCTCACCAGCGAGACTGTCTCAACAGAGGCAGCCCTCAGCAGCGACTTTAGAGCAGCTTGCACACGTGAAGCTGCGGACAGTGAACGGTCAGTACACACCGACGATAGCCAGTATGCTAGATATGTTAACATCTTTTAGAGGGGGGAATTAGAAGGAGAAGGGGGAGTAATGATAGAGATTGATGAAGATATGGGAATGAAAGGAATGGGAGATTGAGAGAGGAAGAAATAACAGATAATATAAATAATTGTGTAAGAGTTTGATAGCGAGGTGGATGAGTAGTAAGCAGGGGCGGACTGGGTGTCAAAATCGGCCCAGGCATTTCTATAACATTTCGGCCCATAAACGGTATATTATACGATGGGCCTCCAATTATAGGCCTACCTGTCCAGAAAATCTTTATGTTAAGTCTAATCATGTATCCACAACTGTAAGCATGCTCTATATTTTTTTAAAAAATCTAGCCCTTATGTTGCTTTTTCATCGCTAAGTATATAGGCCCGAAAAAGATGAAGCCTACACTAGCACTGTCAACAGATGTAGGCTAATACATTATTTCGGAAAGTATGCTAAAAGAAATTAGTATTAGGACCTACAATGTTGAGTCTTTTTAAACACGACGCTCAGAGTGCCACTTTGTTAAGGGAATATTATAAAACCTTTAACAATTCAATATGTGACGAAATGTATTCATGAGACCCTTTAGGTAACCCTACCGGCCCAATAGGGTACCGGCCCACCGGGCATTTGCCCGAATGCCCATATAGCCAGTCCGCCCCTGGTAGTAAGGTGCTTGGCTTTTGAGCCGCGTTTCCCTGGTTTGAATCCTTCCGAAAACGGGGATTTTTATTTTAGTTCATGATCTTTTGGGCGCCTCTAAACTCTAATGGGCACCTGACATAAGTTGGGGAAAAGTAAAGATGTTTGGTCGTTGTGCTGGCCACATGACACCCTCGTTGACCTTGGGCCACAGAAACATATGACCTCTTAACGTGATCTGCGTGGTCTGTAAGGGGAACTTCACTTTTTTACTGAAGGAACATCCGAAACATGTAATAAAACATCTTACAAAAGTTCCTTGCTTGGAAGGCCACACCGATTAACTCGGGGTTACTCTCAGGGAATAACCAGAGCTATATATTATTAAGGAGGCGCGGTGGCTGAGCGGTAAAGCACTTGGCTTCTGAACTGGGGGTCCCGGGTTCGAATCCTGGTGAAGTCGGGGATTTTTATTTCAGAATCCTTGGGCGCCTCTGATTCCACCCAGCTCTAATGGGTACCTGACATTAGTTGGGGAAATGTAAAGGCGCTTGGTCGTTGTGCTGGCCACATGACACCCTCGTTAACCGTTTGCCAAAGAATCAGATGACCTTTACATAATCTGCCCTATAGGTCACAAGGTTTGAAAGGGGAACTATATATTATTAAGTTTTATATTTATTAAGAACATTATCTCCTGTCGAATGTCGAAATGCAGGCCCACTCAAGAGGTCAAGCCCTCCGGTCCCCTAAATCCCTAGCTAGCTACGCCACTGCTCTTCATGTCACATATTTCGCTTTATCTCCAATTGTTTACCTAATGTTTAATTCACTACAAACCATGCAAACAAAAGCTTTCAATGTAGACTCGGGGGATATACTAAAGCAATCTTCAAATTCGTTTTACTCAGTATACATACAAAGCACGTGTATAATCTCATTGCTGAATCCTTGATGAATGGATGTATTGTGTCATGTGTTAAAGAAGTGGCCTCTTTGTATGGAAGGATTAATCTTGTCACACAACAAACGAGGTTATTGTCTGCTAATGAAACAAAAGTGAGTTAATGCCCTTGGGTATTTAGTCCAGAAATTTTCGTACACAAGATAACGAATCGAAAAAATGAGAAAAAGTTACATGTGTGAACTGTAAATGAGAGAAGGTATAGCCTCCAGGACAACGATCTATGTGTTTTTAATTCACAAGTATGCGCTAATAGCAAAATATTTTTTTTCGTTTGACATGTTTCGAATATTTCTTCAGAATTCTAGATTATTATATTTTAGCTGAAGATCCCACAGGATGGCTGGAGATAGCGGTGGACAGATTTCGAACCAGGGCTATGAAGACGACACTCAAATCACATACTATACTACCAGCTGCCACCTATCCCTCAGTCTATTGGACCGTTGGGGCACCACGCAAGACTCGTCAACCGTCTTTTTCCATTCCTCTCCGTCGTTTGCCTTGGTTAGAGCCTCTCTCAATGGCAGGCCCGTCCATTCTTTTTATGTTGTCCTCCCATCGCTTTCTCTGTCTTCCTCTTCTTTTATTCCTGGTAATGTTCCCTTAAGGAAGGTCTTTGCGAGTCCCGAAGACCTTGTTATATGGCCATAGGTTTATAGCGAGCGTTTTTTCTACGATAGTTAGCAGGTCATCATGGGGTCCGATCGCTGCAGTAACCCTGTCCCCACAAGAAAAGGCCGGTTATGAAAATATGCAATACGTCTACATCGGTTGTAAGGGGGAGCGTTTTAATCTGAAGCCAATGATGCTATATTAAGTCTACATGGACGATTATTTTTTTTGAAGGGAAATAACTCCGTATATACTTGGTTGGCAAAAAGTATTTTAATAAGTTATCTCCCTTACTTCACTTAGAGCCTGCATCTACTAATGGTTCAGATGAGAATGGCTCAACAGCAATCAACGTGAGACTGCGACCAACACCTGGGAAATTTGGAAACATCTATACTGAAGGTGAGTAGTTTGATGAGCTGTTTTAGTCTGTCAGGGGATCTTAATCTGTTGTTCTCCTAAAACATATTTATTGACATTTAAATTCTTAGAAAAAAAATAATATTGAATCATTTCATTTTCTCAAATGAAATATACACATGGGAGAGAATGGAAACAATATTCAAGGGAGATGATCCAAATGTAATTCAAACATGTAAAAACATTTGTACAGTGACCCACACCTGATTTAATGTATTAAATTATAACATAAGTAGAATTAAAATTACCTTTTCAAACACACACAATATAAAATTTAAAGAACTAAGCACTAATAATTGTTACTGTATATGTTGAATAATTTTCATGTTATATTTTTCACGAATCGTTAGTCAATTTGTTTGGGAGAATAAAATTATGTTATCTCTCTTTAATTTATGGTAATTAAATTACTCTTTTTTTTTACTTTGCAGAGGAGACAACTCTTCCCCCACCTCCTCCACCTGACGATTTAGACGAGTTACCTCCTCCGCCGCCTCCACCTGAACTGCTCGCGCATGACGTCAGCGGCCTCACTCTAGCTCCCATCCATTCCTCTTCCTCCCCGGCTGCACCCTACCTCCAGCAGCACGGTGCACCGCCCCCGGCACCCTACCCCTCCCAGCAGCTACCTCATTTGGCAGGTGAGGCGAATTCTTCCCAGATTCATCAGCTACCGCCCCCCGCCCCCCAGCCCCCTCCCATTCAGCCTGGCACCAGCAAACCCACCACCGGCTGTAGCAGTGTAGGCACTTCGGAGACATACAGCTCGAGTTTGGGTGAGTTTAAAAACTTTTTGTTTATTGCTTGAACCTATAAATAGTTCATATATCCCATAATTTTAATACAATAAAAATGTTGCATTTGTTATAAACCAGACAATGACTTGTTAACTTTGTAACGAACAAAAAACTCAAGGATTAGACTCCTGTCTATCTTCGATGGTATATATATTTATTTGCTAACTTTATATGACAAAGTTAATTGGACCGACTTCAGGTAACGCACACATAACGAGGTCTTTAACATATAGATCTAAGGTAATATGAACATATAATGGGTTAATTAACATATAGATCTTAAGGTAATATGACCACATAACGGAGTCATTAAATTATAGATCTTCAGGTAATATAAACATATAATGGAGACTTTGACATATAGATCTCTACTTTACATAAATCGAGTTGCCCAAGACTAAATACCAGGAAGATGTGCTTCCAAACGACAGGTCTTAGGATCAAAACCTGGTAAATGCAGATTAGTATGTATCTATGATATTCACTACAGTGCCAAATTTGACGTAACAAAATCTTGTCACAAATCATTTCTTTTTAGCTTTGTTATAAGTAGCATATCTAATAATGTTACACGAAGACATTCAAAGACGTTTGACCCAGTTTTTAAATACAAGAACTTGAACAATATAAGAGTCAAAATAATTCTATCTGGAAGGAAGACATAAAAGTTGAAAGTTCTATTACAAACACTTAACATACATGTACAATATCTAAGTAATTAGGTCTTACATCCAGGGCCGGATTTAAATTTGATAAGACCCTAAGCTATTTGAAATACGGGAACCCTTTGACAATTGTTTCTTTTGATTTTTTCTTTAAACCTTTAGTGGGGTGGGGGCGCTAAGGGACCCTAAGCTATAGATTATTTTAAATCCAGCACTGCTTATATCTGTGTGTATTGCCCTTGTGTTTCGTGTGGCGATTTTAAGGTTTCTGCCTTTGTGGTCTAGGTTCAACTTCAAACCCACCTCTACCCTCCCACTGTCATTAGTTTTTTTTAACAAATTAAACCTTCACTTCCGCACCCACATATTTACCATGAACTAGCTCCGACTGTTTGTAGACATGTAACTACGCAATGAACTAGTAACTACAGTACTACACAATGTACAAGATCCGACACTGTCTGTAGACATGTAACTTACACAACATTTGAAAGAATGTAGCAAGAGTTGTTTCAGGTGTGTGCTAGTGAGTTGTCTGTTCTACATCTTACAAGCTGGTATCAGGGCTCACTTACCTTCATACTTCTATTTCTAGCGCTGTCTTTTAGTCACTATGCCCTCGGCATTGGCACAATGTTGTCTTAAAGTAGGTGTTAGTTTCAACTAAGGACTGATAACTTCTAGTTGTTTTTTTTTTTGTTGTATTTTATTTGTTTGTTTTTGCCAATTCATGCAACTCCCAGCTCCCCCTTTCTTTGATCGAAGACATCGGGAAAGGAAAATAGTTCTTTTTCTTTACTTTTATGTTGTTTTGCGGTATGTTTGTTTTGTGTTTCAACTCTTGTTCGAGAGTATTTTATAAGACTCTGTTTTTGTATGTGTGATTTATGGTTTTGTACTTTATGCATAATTACTACTCTATAATAACAATGTTCTTTTCATTAGTGTTTCTAAGTTTAGTTATTGCATCAGTTGATTCAGGGGCGGCCCTAGCAGTGCGCGGGGCCCTGGGCGAGCGTCAAGTGCGGGGCCCTTAGCCGTAAAAGTAGACTATACTGTATGAGTGTAAACTCATCACGTTATCCGGTTCATCTGTCTCTAACGATGTAACAATAACAATACAGTATGTCCGCCTCTAAGCTGTGGGCCCTATTTTTGCTACAAAATATAGAAGATGATGTAGATACATTACTTAAGTAATTGTTCTGCGTTAACAATAGCTAATAAAACGAAATCACTCGCGCACTACTTATATCATGTCCAATCTGAGAGCTACAGTACACTTTCGCAGACCCGACTTTTGCTGAATGGCTATACCACGAATTTTCAAAAACATTAATTGAAAAAAAAAAATCCCGTGTTTTGTTTACTTTTTATCCCGATTACAATGGTTTTCCCACGGCGGCACGATATATATGCAAAGTAGTCTATTGAAAAAAAAATTAATACGTCATCGCCAAACTTTCTGGAAGCTGATTGGCCAAAATAGTTGTACAAACACAACTGGTTCAACACAGGCTAGGTTACAGTAGGCTACCAATATATTAGGAATCCTTCTCATGTACCCTCAACCGTTTCGATCCATTGCAGACTAAATTAACAGTATATTTAATGTATGTACCAATT